>CATIWM010483364.1:0-21002 GCA_949671775.1 Mallotus repandus
TATTTTATTAGTGAGTTAGACCTATACATGGGCTTGGGACCCAAAACAAATAAAAAATAATAAACAACCCCAAATAATAAAAATAAATAAAATAACAAATGAAAAACAAACATTCTGTGATTTTTCTAATCCTAATTTTAATTACATACAACCTAAAACTAATCTAAAATCATCATTGATTTTAATTAAGGTTTACCAAATAAACCCTAATTTACTAAGTGATTTTAAAAAACAAAAAAAGTAAATATTTTACTATTCTCACTATTGGGGCTATTACAACCTACGTAAAGATTAATTAATTACATGCCTAAAATCAAAAATAAATACTCAATATAAATAGTATGAAGTAATAAAACACAGAATAATAAAATAAAAATCTACGCAGGATTACTACAACGTTTTATTCATGGCATTCCATGGATCTTCCTGGATTTAATCAGTTCAATCACATCTCCATGGCACAGGACGTTTCCATCATCATCATTAAAGAAACAAAACAAAAAAAAATCAAGAAAATGATTAAAATAAATATAAGGAATAAAGAAGAAGAAAATAAAAGAATCAAATGGAAATAAAAAAAAAAAGAAAGGAATGAAATGTAGAGTGATGCAGTATTGACTAGCTTCTCATAGGCTTTGTTTAATTCATCGTTTGAATAAGTCTGCAGTATTAATTTTCGTGGTTCCCAGGCTTTGATTGCTTTTTAAAAGAATTTTTCTTTTTTTTCTTTTATTTTGAGAAGTAGAGAAAAATAGAGTTCTTCAAAATTCAAACCCTAAGAAAGGTTCTGTATTTTTTCAAAGAAAAAGGACGTCCCCAGATGCTTTTTTTTAGGAAAGATAACCTCTCTGATCTTTCTTCTTTTTTTTTCCTACGTCCCCCAGCCTCTCTCTCTCTCTCTCTCTCTCTGTCCTCAAAAAAATCCCTCCCCTCTGCCTATTTATTTTCCTTTTTAACTTCAACCCAAAAACCACTCCTCCATAGATTAGGTTAGGTTGTTAGCAGAGAGGATATTATCTTTCATTATCTCAAAAAACAATAACACGATAAAAGTTTATTTAAAATAAAATTGACAGGATAAAATTATGCTTATTTATCTTTTTTTTTTAAATTAATTTTTAACCAATTAAAATTTAAAGAAATAATTTCAAAAATTAAAAATTGGGTGTCGGAGTCAAGTCGGAAGTTTGGAATTCTGACCGGAATTGTGTATTTCCAATCGGAAATACATAATTCCAATTGAAAATGTATAATTCCGATCGGTGATTTCTTGAAAGAATTAAAAAATTTGCAATTGGGTCCTTTAAAAAATTACAATTGAGTCTAAAAAATGCAATTAAGCCTTGAGATCCGAAATTCAAATACTAGAGACCTATTTGCAATAAATTTTCATCATTGGAGTCCTCTGTCGCATCTATACTTGAATCATCCCGAAATTGGCTGCTTACAGATAGGGAAGGAAGAATACCATAACCAATATGTTCAATAGAAAGTCCACAGCCATTACCAACCGCAAGTTTATCCTTACCCTTATAATCTTCAGAGATGCTCAATTGAGATAAATATGGTGTCATATGGTGACTTGCACTTGTGTCAGGATACCACGGCAAAGAAGATGGAGTAGACATAATTGATTGACCATTAGAATTATCATTAACAACTGAAAGATTGGCTTGAGAAGAAAGGATAGGTTGATGCTTAAATTGTGAATGGCGAGCATGATCAAAATTCTTATAGTGTCATCAGTAAGTAATGGTTGTGTGGTTTGTATAACCATAGATTTGGCAACTGCCATTTGAAGATGGATAAGTACTTTGCCGGCGACCTTTACCACGATTGCCGCCTCGATTAAAATTCTGTCCACCACCACGAGAAAATGTTTGAGTCCAAGAGTGAAATTGTAAGTCTGATTGAGAAGGTCTACAAAATGATAAGCTCACTGAGCAATATTAGCCAGTGGGACTTGAGTTTACTAAGATTGGAGCAAGAGTTCATGGGAAACCAACTGACTATGGAGGTCATAAAAATTCAGAGGATCAGGCCTTTGTTGAAGAGCAGCAATAATCCCATTATAATCTGCACTAAGTTTTCTAAAAACAAGAGAATTAAATTCAGCATTAGAAACAGGTTGTCTAGTAAGTGCCAATGAATCGGCAATGGCTTTAGCCTTATACAAGTATTAAGAATTTGATTTATCATCCTTTGAAATGTTGTGAAGTTCGATATGCAGCTGTGTTTTTTGAGCACTGCTAACTGTTCCATAAGCTGCTGTAAGGGCACGCCAAACTTCGGTGGAGGATGACAAGTCGATTAATTGTGGATATACCTCTTCTGAAATGGAGGACAAGAGCCATAAAAAAAGCATTTGGTCTTTGCTAAAATAAGAAACGTACTCTAGATTGACCTCAAGTTGATTAGTGGTGTTGTTGAGAATTTCTCTTGGTGGTGGAGGTGTTGATCCATCCAAGATCCCATGAAGGTTATAAAAATTCAAGAGTGGTGTGAATTGGAGCTTCCAAGGAATGTAGTTCTTGGAGTTTAATTTTATAGAGAAGGTTTGCTGAATATGAGTGGGTGTATTGGACGAAGAAAAAGCAGATGAGAAAAGAGGAATTGGTATGGTGATAGATGAAGAATTTGACATTGAAGAAGAGGTGTTAGATGGAGAAGAAGAAGAAATAGAAGGAGGAAAGGATGTCGCAATTGATGAAGCAGATAAGGCTCTGATACCAAGTTCAAAGTTTGGCAACAGAAGGTTTGTGTATGTATTATTTAACCAATATTACAAGCAGATTACAAAATATATAATACACCAAACTAAGAAGGATGTAACCTAGTCTAATAACTTACAAAGATAACCACTGTAACAAGATACAACAGATGATAGTTATCCTATTATGTTGACAGCAGTAAATTCATTTAATCTCTATTTCTTATATTTTTTATTCATATGATTTATTTTAATTCTTATTTCAAGCTTTGATGATGCTATCTTCAACTATGAGTCGAACAATGAGGGGATTATCTTGGGAGGCATTCTAATGCAGCCAGAAAATGTTGCTGCATTATCTTGCGAGACATGCTAATGCAGCCAGAAAATGCAACACTTGGAATTTTTTAGCTTCTCTTCTTGCATTATGCATTCCTTGCTTGCTTGTCTTGTTTATTGCTTTTGGTTAATATTATCTATTCGTGCTGCCCCGTTTTGCTTGCATATATATATTTGCATTCTTGGTTAATGCAATGATGAATGCTTCCACCAAATTTTATGACAGCAAGATCACTTGTGTTGTAGTTTTGTGGGAGGCATTTATTGCAGCCAAAAATTATGGCCAAGTTTCTTATATGAAGTACAAATTAAAATTAAGTATCAGGCAAGTTAATTTTTTCATTTCTTCTTTTACAGAATTTTGTTAGATGTTTTTGCTTATATGTGCGGAATTCCTCTTTGTTTTATTTTTTTTTTATGGGTTCTAAATCAGATTGAACTTCAATCATTGAAGGATAGTTGCATCATTTTTTTGGTATATAATTAAATGTTCATTTGATTTTGTATCTTGGAAAAATCAAATGTAAATAGTTTTAATTTTTTTTTGGCTATATTTCATATATTAAGCCCATTAAGTGTAATTGAAAATGTAAATTGGGCTCTTATACATAGTTTTTGGACCAATTTGAAATATTTATGTGGGTTTCAGCTCTTAATATATAATTATAGTCTTATGTTTTATATTTGGGCTAAACAATTTCAAGCCCGAAGCCCAAAGCTGAAAACTATTTGGCATACCCGATTAACACCCGAACCCACACCTAACCCGAATCGTCGAATTTTTATAGAAATCGGTTGCGCTTCGGTGCCCGTTTAACACATAACGAACCCGCTCAATTTCTCATACCAGAACCAACCGGCCCGGCCCGAAGAACACCCCTACTATGAGCAAAGGATAAAAATGAAAAATATTATTATTATTATTATTATTTAAAAGTTGTCTCAAAAAAAAGGAAAAAACCATTATCTTAAATAAAGTGAATGGGCCTCAGTGTCTTTTGGTTTCTTGGGCCGGCGTTTCTTGAAACTTGAATGGGCTAGCCTATACACATAATATCCCGCTGGTGCTGCCAATTTTTTCTTGCTCATAACTCGGTCCTTAACCCCAGAGTCCGCGACGATGGAGAAGATGGCACCTGAAACCAAGAGGAGAAAAATCGAGCCACCACGTAGGTAGCTGCAATATCTATTCTATTATTGTGTTGCTGATTATGTCATTGCTTTTGAATTTTATGTGAAGTAAAGCCCATTTGAATTATCAAATGAAAAGTATAGGCTTTGTTTTGAGTAGAGCATGTGAATTTCATCTTGGATATTGCCTTATTGGGATTTCTATAGGAATAGGGGATTTGAACCTGCTTGTTTTCTTGTTTAATTTAATATATGTTTTGTGAAGTAGAGTGCTTTTGATTAGGGTCTGTGTAGTGGTAGTGTTCAACAATGAACGGTTGATGCATATGAGAGTTAATTGTGCTGGTAAATTCGTATGTGATCTGTTCAAGGATTGGGCATGGAGTCTGATTGAAAGTGAATTAGCATGGTAATCCTTTGTTTTTACTAGGCTATCTACTTCATCAATTATTGGCGACTGGTGGGTGATGAAAGTTGATTGATTACATGAGGAGGCATTTGGTCTTTTTAATGTATGAAGTATTGTTGTTGTTGCCGTCCTGTCTTCCATCGGTTGAAGATTTGTTGCGTGTTAATGCTCCCTTACAGCTGCGTACTCCTTTGATTGCAATGGATTGGTTTGTGATTGAGCAATAGCTTTGTTTTTTTTTTTCTTTTTTTTAAAAGAATTATTAACTTTCTTACCGAATTTTAGATTTTTTGGGGGAATGAATTCAATTCAATTAAGCCATTGTTTGGTTCAATTCCATCAAGCAATTCATTTCATTTGGAAATGAATTCCAAATGGAATTCATTTACAAATGAATTTTTATTAATTAAGTGTGTTTGGTTTAAATGAATAATTTATAAAATTCATTTGAAATGAATTTCATATTTTGTTATATTGTGTTTGGTATAAATCTTGAATTCATGTTTTTGTCCAATATGTCCTTTTAAATATAAAGATGCTTTTGAAAATAAAAGTAAGGAGGGGTGTTTTAGTCATTTAAAAGCATAAACTTAAAATTTGTGGAATTCATTTGGAAATTCTAACCATTTTGATAGAATTTGGTTTAGTTATAATCAATTCCATAAATTTAAAAATTTTGAATTGCAAATGAATTCCACACAAAATTCATTTAAACCAAACATACATTGTTTGAATTTGTAAATAAATTCCATAAAATTTTATGGAATTCATTTATGCCAAACACACTCTAAATGAATTTTGTCTTTAATCTTCAGCTTCTGCAGTCAGCTTAATCTTAGTGTTTTGAGACTTCACATAAAGATTGTTAAACATTGCAAACACAACGAAAGAAACAAAATGATTTGATCATTAATCTTAAATGGAAATGGACAAGTTTCTTGACTCCTCTCCCATATTGCAGGATTGTTTGCAGAGATGCAGCATCAGTGAGTAAACTGGTAGCTTTCATTTACTACAATTATAGTTTGATGTTTCATAGTATCTCAATACAATTTCCTATCTGTTCCCTGGATGTGTAGGTTCCAGTACCCCAGACTCATGGAGTTGATTACAGGATTCAACAAGCAAAAAATTTTGCAGTTGCACAAGCACAACAAGAGGGTTGTACAGGAAATTACAGAATTTTTGATTCTCCATGCGAGAATTATCTAGTTCCTGCTGTCCCAACTCGTGCAGAACTAGGAGGATAATCAGCCTGTTTCAGTATCCTTTTAATTGATTTTTCAGTATACTTGTTAATCACATCACATGTTCAGGAGGGAACATGAATAGTGTTTGTAGAATAGGGCAGCATCTTGCATTGCAGGATTGATCCTTTGCTTGTATATTTGGGGCGTATTCTTTGACAAACGACTGTATGGCCACTTGCATATGAATATAGATGGCGCAGTTATGCTCCAAACTGAGAATTTATTCTGACACGTAACTCCATATCTACTGGACTGGGCACCTTTTAACCGAGAGTATTTAAGGTCTTCTGTAAGATTCTTTGCAGTACTTGCCTGCCCAAGAAGGATCGGAAATTTCCTGAAACAACATTAATAGATTTAACAACATATTGGTGTAACCATACGGTTCATGTGATTTCCTGTTTTCTATTATCGATTGAAGTGCTATGTGTGGTTAGCTTAGGTTCACATCAATTATTATCATGTTATAGCATTTTTTTTTTTAATTAGTGTGGCCCGTTAGTATTCAATAGGTCACGACTATTAGTTGTTACTATTAGTAGAGTAGAGGAATTTAAACCTAATCTACGTGAGATCCACAAATATGTATTCCATTCATGAGAGCGGATAAAAAATAATTTTAGCACTGCTGTGGATCGAATCTAGAATTTAAAATCTTGGGTACCTTAGACATTACGGACTTGTTACAACAATTCATTAGTAAATTAACGTTTGAGAAAAATATTTTTCATATTAATAATTCGATAAACTCTTTAATAATTTTTAAAAAAATCATTTTAGATTTAAATGTAAAATTATTATCTATTTTAAGTGTATTACACTTGATGATTAGATAGGTAAATTAAATGTAAAACATTTTAAATTATACATTAAAACTGAACATAAGTAGACGAATAATTACAACTCACCACCAGATGTGGATGGCCATTGGATAGGATAAAAAAAATGACTAGTTGCTGATTAGGATTTGATTGGTCAATTTTGGATGAATTACTTGTGAAGGTGTGGTATGGGCACTTGGTTTTGACAAAACATCTCAGGTCAATGTTAATTTCTGCTAACCAATTACCAAAACCAGCGACTGGAATTGTCCAAACCAACCCCACCGGACCACCGCCATCACCATATTCGCATTGTATTTTAATTAAACCAAACTATAATGTTTCATGTTTAAGACAGTGTTACAAAAGAACAAAAAGCAAGCGAAACCGAAACCCACGTCCGTCGTCTGGATAAAAAGCGCGGCTGATTCCCTGACGTTGACCCGCCGCTTGGGATGGCATTTCCGTAATTTGAACCTAAAACGATGACCACTTTCTCCCATGATTTTTTTTCCCTCGCATATATAAACAGACAAAACAAAACGAAAATGTAAAATCAAAATAAAAATCTTTTTCCAAAGAAACTGAAATGCAACACCATAATAATAATTTAGCATCAAAATACACTTAACTCAATCCAAGAATCGGTTTCTCTCTGTTTGTTGATTGATAGAAGCAGCAGAGCAACAGCAGCAGCTTAATAAAGTTAGTATCAAGAGTGGTGATGGGGAAGGCGAAGGTAGGGGCGGCGGTGGTGTGTGCAGCGGCTGCATGTGCGGCGGCTGCGCTAGTGGTGAGGCACAGGATCAGGAGCTCGGGAAAGTGGGCAAGAGCCATGGCGATAGTTAGGGAGTTTGAAGAGAAATGTGGGACACCTATTTGGAAGCTACGACAAGTGGCTGAAGCTATGACCGTTGAGATGCATGCTGGTCTTGCGTCGGAAGGTGGCAGTAAACTTAAGATGCTTATTAGCTATGTGGATAATCTTCCTACCGGGTAATTATTAATTAATTAATCATCATCGTCATCGTTTTTTTTCGATATATGGTCCTGTTTTATTTCGGTTTTTATTGGATTCATTTATAGATAGATGATTATTATGGATTTGTCAATTTAATTTGGTATGATTATTATTATTATTTTTGCAATTGATGATTTATTTCTGAGTATTCTTGGCTTTTTTTTTAGCAAAAGTAAGAATATTTAGTGGCGTAATTAAATAAAATAAACTTAAACATGTAAGATTCTTAAATTAATGGTGGTTGCTTCTTTTATGGCCCACTAGAAATGGAAGATGGAAATGGGCTTTTCTTAAATTAGCTAAAGCGATGATTTTTTTTTTTTTTTTTGGTTGGGGGAGGGTGATTAAGTGTTAATTTTTCCTAATTAAACAGACATACAATCATAAATATATCTGGAATTCTTGCTTTAGTCAATCATAAGTTGCCTACTTTTTTCCATTTTCTTTCAAAAAAAAAAAAATTTCTTTGGTATCTTGTGTCTACGAAGTAATTGGTTTTTACTTATCTCTTTGTGTTTTATGTTGCATTTTTGTAATCTTTATGAGGATGACTTGATAAAGTTTGAAGTTTGGAAGTGGAATGTAAAATCAATGTCTTTGTTGCTGTTGTTGCTGTTAAGGCTTACCAAGAATTAGAAATAAAGGAACAAGAATGTCTTAAGAATGAGAAGAAAAGTTCTATGTGATAGTATGATTTACTTTAGCAATAACAACAGTGATAAGAACAAATTGAGCTAAATATTCCAGTTACTTGTGTGCACTTCATCAGGGATGAGAAGGGGATGTTCTATGCATTAGATCTTGGCGGCACTAATTTTCGTGTCTTGCGCGTACTATTGGGTGGGAAAGAAGATCGTGTCGTCAAACAAGAATCTGTGGAAGTTTCCATTCCTCCACACTTGATGACTGGATCTTCAGATGTGAGTATATCATTCTAATAAGTTTGACTCTGCTTGGATTAATTCACAATCTGAAGCCTTGAAAATGATGATTTCAGGCACTGTTCGATTTTATTGCTGAAGCACTTGCAAAATTTGTTGCTACTGAAGGTGACAGTTTGCATCTTTCTCCTGGGAAACAAAGGGAACTGGGTTTTACCTTTTCGTTCCCTGTTAGACAAACGTCAATAGCATCAGGAACTCTTATAAAATGGACAAAAGGCTTCTCCATAGAAGATACGGTTAATCCTGAATAACTTTATACTGTTTCACGAGCTTTTGCAATGTCATATATTTTCTTATCTGGGCAGATTGAAACTTTTAAATAAATGTTGAAAGTTACTCCATACTTTCCTCCTCCCCCATATCTTATACTTCACATCTAAGAATTTAGGTTTCTTACTGTTTGAGACCCACAAATACATTCCACATTCTGATATTATTCAAAATTTTTCTTGCTATCAACCACTTGCTTTCAAGATAACTAATTTTAGCATGTAAGCTAGCGATTCTTGCATATTGATGCTTTTTAATGCTTCCAATATGTGCTATATAGTTATGTACTTCTTAATTCCAGCATAGAATTTCAATCATGCCAGTTGAAAACAAGGCCTGTTTGAGGGCATGCTAGATCTTGCTTAATTTGGATTCTAATATACTATGCAACAATTGCTAAATATTTTACCATTATAAATAGGTAGTCCTTCATAAGCCACTTTCTAGGGGATCCTTGATAAATGCTCCGGAAACATGCACAAAAAAATTTTGTCCTAGAAATTACAGGCTATTTCACTTAGGACTTAGGACATGTTGTAATGCCTCTTGTGATTGTTGAGTTCTTTTTAACTGTTTGTGGTTTTACCTCATGGCTGGTCCTGGTATAGGTTGGGCAAGATGTGGTAGGAGAGTTGACAAAAGCCATGGAAAGAGTTGGTCTCAACATGCGTGTTGCAGCATTGGTAAGTTGAAATTTTTTTTTTACTTTCAAAAATTCTTTTTGACTTTCCCTATTAATTCACAAGAAATGCAATTTCCATAAAGTGATTAGCAATTGCTTGTCTGAAAACTAACTCAATTTTTTTAACTTGATGAGAGGTGCAGGTCAATGATACCATTGGAACATTAGCTGGAGGCAGATACCACAACCAAGATGTTATTGCTGGTGTAATTTTGGGTACTGGAACAAATGCAGCATATGTAGAACGAGCACAAGCAATTCCCAAGTGGCATGGCCTTCCACCTAAGTCAGGGGAAATGGTTGGTATTTTTGTATGGTTGTTATTGTTCATTCTTTCTAGCCATACATTTATCTGTTATATTTCACTGTCTTGTTTCTTTGACAGGATTCCTTAATATGATTTAATATGAGCACCAAATTACTAAAACATTCTTTATTATCAAAGGTTATCAACATGGAGTGGGGTAACTTCCGATCATCACACCTTCCACTGACAGAATATGATCAGGACCTGGATCTTGAATCTCTGAACCCTGGAGAACAGGTGACCCTAACTTTGACTTCAATATTTCATCCTGCTGCTGTATGTTGAAGTGGTTAAATTAGCCCTTTTTAAGTTCTTTGTAACTACTGTCTACAGATTTTTGAAAAGATAATTTCTGGTATGTATCTGGGGGAGATTGTCCGCAGAGTTCTGTTGAAAATGGCCAATGAAGCTGACTTTTTTGGTGATGCTGTTCCACCAAAACTGGAGATTCCATTCGTCTTAAGGTACAGGGTACATACTGTTGTGAGCTTATTTACTCATTTTTTGGGATGTTCTTGTTAACCGTTACGTCGAAATAACACTGGCAAAGATCCAAAGCTTAAGTGAGACCTCAGACCTCCCAAACTTATCCCTTCCTGCTCTTTTTCAAATGTTGGGAGAGAGAATGGGATTTTGCCGTGCCCTTTTCAATGTCCTTTCATGCAACATTTATTGAGTTTCTTATAGGTGAATAGGTTAATGTTCTGATCTTTATAGAAATACTAGATGTTAATTTTATGACTCATGAATTTCTGCTGTTACCTTTGTTTGTGACCATGCAGGACTCCTGACATGTCAGCAATGCATCATGATACATCTTCAGATCTGAGGGTTGTTGGAAGCAAATTAAAGGATGTCTTAGAGGTGTTTGTTCTCTCTTGATGATGCTTTCCTTTGTCTTCCATAGTTTTATTTGTCTCATCATTCAATAAATTTTGCTATTACAACTTCTGCATCTCTACATTCCATTTATGCGTGCTTTTTGGATGATTTGAGCATTATTCAGCAGAAGAGATTTTTTCAGATACAGCTGTTACGTATGTTAACTACTGAAGGCAGCAAAAGTGATTTTTTCCCCCTGGTGATCAGGTACCTAATACCTCGCTGAAAATGAGGAAAGCTGTCGTCAAGCTCTGTGACATTGTTGCCACTCGTGGTGCCCGCCTCTCAGCGGCTGGAATTGTAGGCATCCTCAAGAAGTTGGGAAGAGACACGATGAAGGATGGGGAGAAGCAGAAATCGGTAGTAGCAATGGATGGTGGGCTGTTTGAGCACTACATTGAATTTCGTGGCTGCATGGAGAACACTCTTGAGGAGTTGCTGGGAGATGGTGAAAGCATTGTTGTTGAGCACTCAAATGATGGGTCAGGCATTGGTGCAGCTCTTCTGGCAGCCTCCCACTCCCAATACCTGGAGGTCACAGCGTACTGAAAACATATAGGTAAATGAAAAGAGTGGCATTTTCAATTTTGTAAATTATTCCTCATCCCCCAAAATCCCTTGCTCCAGATCATCTAGAGCTAGTGATATCTCCTTTTTCGTGAGGTAATGCCCGCAAATTCATATGGGTATGGTCATAGAGTGCTTATATAGTTGATTGATGGATCGGATACAGCCACAAAGTGGCTATTGATGGTATTAATCCTTGAAAGTTAGCAAATAAAGTGGGGAATGTAAACTATTATTCGAGTTGCCACATTCGGCAAAATATGTTTCTCTAGTTTCAAGTGGAAATAAAGAGGAGATTTTACAGTCATTACTCATTAGATGGTTAGGCTAGTGTAGCCTTATGCCGTCACCATCTTGTTGGCATTTTACCTTCCCACGTCAACCACACTCGTGGGAGATTAGTTCTAACTGTAGTGCTACTGCTTAAAAAATATTGCAATCGGCGGATTGAACATTTTTTGTTTAATAAAATTGGTTTGGAAATTCAAGTAACTAAACAAGCAATTCTAATTTGATATCAATTGTAAATTGATCTATGGCTTCCTCGAAATCGTGCAGTCCTTCGCAATATTTCTGAAAGTCATCGTCTATCCTGAATCTTTTGGACTAATAATAGTTATTGGAAGTTTGACACAAAAAAGTCATAACCTTTTGAAGGATACAAGTTTAATTGAAAATGACACAACAACTTGCAGCCTTTTGTAAGTATCTTGATTTGGATTTCTGATGAACAATTTACAAAATGCTTATGGATCGTTGCTTGATCTTTGGAAGCCAGAAACAACTACAACTGTAGGAAAATATGAATAGTAACTTAACTTGCGCTTGCAAAGCTGCACAGAGTTGCTTATTACCATCAACATACCTATAACTATTGTCCCACATGGTTCGAGTTAACCAGGGCGGGAACACTTTTGTTTTTTAAGAATTGAACCATTGATTTATTGATACCTTAAAAGGAGTTATACCACTAGATTACTCAACCTTTGGCACCAGGGTGGATACTTTATTTCTTCTGAAACTACAAATTTATCATCCACCTCTTGTATCATTTGATGAGAGATCATAAACATAAAAATTCGACTTTAACACCTGTAAGTGTGCTAATCGAGCTAACTCCACATGGGTTGGTGAGAGGTCATACATTGTCATCATTCCCTGATAATTGCTCGCCCTTTGAATTTTTTAGGAATGGAGTAGCATCATGTACTTTTTCCGTATTCTTCACCCCATGGACAAGTGGATGGCTGCACGGAAGCAGAATTTGCAAGACCTCCCTCATGGAAGGTCTAGCAGAAGGCTTTTTGCTCGTGCACTTAACTCCAAGCTTAAAAACGTTGCTCATTTCGTCCAAGTAAGAAGGCTCAGTGACCTCCTTATCCAAGGCATCGAGTATTGGATTCCCTTCGTTCATGTGACGCCATGCCCAGTCGGCAAGGCAGCTATTTTCATCACCAAAGTTTGCCTCCTTGCCAGTGGTTAGTTCTAGCAGAACAACGCCAAAGCTGTAGACATCAATTTTCTCAGTCACTTTCACTGTGAGAGCATACTCTGCAATTCAGGAAAGCAAATGGAAAAACTTCATTTAACTTCTAGTAATAGAAAAGGGGGATAAGGAAAAAAATGTCTATCACTTGCCTGGAGCTATATAGCCAAAAGATCCTGCCACAGTTGATACAGTAGCTGGTCCTTGCTTGATCAACATCCTGGCCAAACCAAAATCAGCGATTTTTGCATTGAAGGCAGAGTCTAAAAGTATGTTGCTTGATTTCACATCTCGATGAATAATGGGAGGCGAACAGTCATGATGCATGTATGATAGGCCTTGAGCAGCTCCTACTGCAATCCTGAACCTAGTAGGCCAGTCCAAGTCCACATGAGAGGCTGGACCAGAGACATTTTTTGATATTTTCTTTGCATGCAGCCATTGATCCAGGCTAAATTTCTCCAGATACTCGTAGACTAGAAGTTTTGAATCATCGTTGCTGATACAGCAAAGCAGCTTCACAATGTTCAAATGCCTTATCCTACTCAGTATCTCAACTTCTGCTAGGAACTCTTTCTCGAGCTTTTGGTCTGACTTTCTTTCATTCCAAATTCTTTTCACAGCAACGAGCCCTGATCTTTTTGTAAGTACTCTGTATACTTTTCCTGATCCTCCACTTCCAATCAGGTTACTGTCTGTTAATCCTGACAGTATATCTGATTCAGTGAAACTCACCTTATGAAATGAGGTGAACTTCCATGTTGAATTGAATTGCTTCTTTTTCTTCTGGTAGATACTGATCACGAAGAATGAGACTAACAAAGCCAACACAAAGACTACTGCCAAAACGCTCGATATCAAGGTTATTGATCTGCTTGAATTCTTACTTGGTTTTTGGGGTCTGGAATTGCAGATGTTAAGGTTTACCAATGAACTGCTTGTACAAAGACCAGGATTGTTCAAGAAGCTGCGGTTATACGCAAGGTTTTGAAACTCAATTGGGATTTCCCCTGTCAAATGATTGGAAGAGAAATTGAGAAAAGTAAGCTTCACGGATCCTAATTGAGGCGGAATTTCACCAGAAAGTTGGTTTTCTGACAAGTCCAGTTCAAGAAGACTGGGCAGGGAAGCAATTTCTTCTGGAATTTGCCCAGAAAGTTGATTTCTGCTCATGTTGATAGTATTCAGTGACCTCCATGAGATTATATCTGATGGAAGGTTTCCGCTGAGCCGATTGCTGTCAAGCAAAAGAGTAGTGAGACGAGGAAGAGCAGTGAGCTCTTGTGGGATTGTGCCAGAAAAGAGATTGTTACTGGCATTGAATACCACCAGGTCACTCCAAGAAGCTCCAGTAGGAATTTTACCAAAAAACCTGTTGTTACTTATCTCAAGTCGCGAAAGATTGCTTGACACTTCATTCGGAAGCTCACCCTCGAACATATTTTCGCTCAGCGTCATGGTTGTCAAATTTAAATTTGTCCATACTCCAGCAGGAATATTGCCACTAAGAGCATTGCGTGAAATGGATACCATCAGCAAAGTACTGCAGTTGGCAAGTGACTTGGGCAATTCTCCACTGAGATTGTTGTCAAAGGCCACTAATCCTACGAAATGCCCTGCATTGCATAATGGTTCAGGCAGCCTACCAGTAAGCTCGTTGGACGAAACCTGGACCTCTTTAAGCATCGAATGTAGACCCAAATCTGGAGGCATGGCACCAGATAAATTGTTGTCGTACAAGCTTAAATAATTCAATGATGGAAGACGGCCAATACTTGGAGGGATTTCACCAGATAATTTATTGACGAACAAGTTCATACGTGATAATTTCTCCAACTTCCCAAAATCATCAGGAATTGTCCCTGTCAAATTATTATCCGAAAGATCCAGTTCGAACAAATTTAGAGCTTCAACAACGTGCGGAATCTCCCCAGATAGCTTGTTCTTATAAAGATACAGGTAACTCAAGTTCTTCAATGTGAACAAACTGCTAGGAATGCTCCCAGTTATTGTATTTTCAGATAAATCCAGGAGCTCCAATGCCTCCATTTCTCCAATTGTTTCTGGTATCTGCCCAATCAAATTCGATTGACCAAACCACAACTGTTTCACTTTCTTCAACTGGGTGAAATTGGATGGAAACCTCGACGGTAAGAAACTATTATAAGCCAACATTAGCTCTTCAAGATTTGACAAGTTGCCAATTTCTACCGGGAAAGTACCATTAAACTGGTTTTCTTGAAGTTGAAGAGATCTTAGCTCCTGTAACCTCCCAATAGCTGGTGGAATGTCACCACTGAAATTATTAGCGTATAGGTTAAGGAATGAGAGCTGAGACAAGCTATCAATATCATCAGGAATGGTGCCAACAAGGTAGTTTTGAGAGAGGTCGAGGTGCACGAGCTTGGAACAATTGTACAGAGTCTTTGGGAACGCTCCTATGAAGCTGTTGTTACCAAAATCAATAAACGTGAGGTTCTTGAGGTCACAAATGAAGGGCGGGATTGTTCCTGGAATGTTCATATTGGCAAAGCGAAGCTCCGCGACAGAATTGTTGGTGCATTCAACTTCTGGCCAAGTGCAATGAGAAGAGGTGGATGGCATCCAGTGACTAAGAACAGGTGGATTTCGCCAGTGTTGCTTTAGTCTGAGAAGGATGGCTTGTTCTTGATCATAAAGCTGCTGCTGCTGAGACTTGACATGGCTGAGAAGGGTGAAAAGGTAAATTGAAAGAAAAAAGCTGGTTATTTTCGACATGTGGAATAGTCTGATTTTGCTGTATGTTTTGAACTTGTGTTCAAATGAAGATGAGCTTCTTGAAAAGAAGAGATGTTTTCATGGTGTTTTCGTTTTTTTTGGTTCTGCCCTGACAACGTCTGATACACACAGAAACGTGAAAACAGAGGCAATTACTTTGAAAACTTTATTTTATTTAAGAGACATTTTCTTGCGGACTTCAAACATGGCAGTTGCATTCTTTTATTCTTGAACTGCAACAACAGCGGGATCAAAGTCAATGGTCAGCCTCTTATTTATTTCTTTTAAAGGGACCATTATCGTGAAATCATTGGAGTTTAATAAATTTAATAGGATTATAAAACGACCATTATCTCGAAATCATTGGAGTTTAATAAATTTAATTTGACTTGAATAGAACCATAAGAACGATAAAAATATCTAACAATTAATTTAATCCAACTATATATATTATAACTCTAACCCAAAATATTATTTAAATGAGAATATATTTGCGCCAACTGATCCAGCCAACTGATCCAACAGTTATTGATACATTTTCTAATACTCTTTTCATCAACAACCCAAAGTAATTTAACTGGTTTAATGGAAAAATCTATGTAGCTTCCAAAAAAAAAGAAAAATCTATTACGAATTTTCACAAATCAAATTCTCTTGGATTAATCAGCAAAAAATAATTTTAAAACGACCCAATTATGCGTTTACGATGGTACTTAATCCAACAAACATAATGAACATGAAATTGATTTCATAAAATAGAAACCAAAATTAGTCAAATTTCCTATTATATTTATAAGTTTTCTGTAGTCCAAATAGTAATTTAAATAGCTATCGACCTTTTCCTGAGAGAAATACTGCATCCACGTAAGAAGAACATTAAATATTTTGCAAGTCAACCTTGGGGTTGTTATATTTTATACAAAATCATTGGTAATAGATGATGAGACTGATTTAATCCATAGCTGGTGTATGAAGTGCAGCTTGATTATTTGTTAGTTAGTATATTATATATACTACAAGAATCCTTTTTCCCGCGGTATTCTCCGACTACTTGTTTATGAGATCATGTGAACATCAGGAGATTCCGTGTATTTGTTTAGCTTCGAGATGCTATGGAAAATTAAAAGCACACCTCATTTGAACAGACTAGTATTATGGCTAGACTTTGACTTGTTAATTTTTCATCCTTTTAAACTAATACTTCTCCTACCTTTGAAAGAGTGTTAGTTTGGCCATATAGTTGAGAATCATTTGATATTTTGTAGCTTAAATTTGGCATGATTTAAGCCAAAAAGACTGACTTCATTTGGTGGGTATTGAAGATAGAAAATAAGGACATTTACATCGCGCACAACCACTTAAGTTTGCACCTTCATATCCTCAGCCCTGTTTCTATCGTTTTCTGCTGTCCCTTCATAACCCAGAATAATTTTGAAAAGAAAATTTGATACCTTTGATTAGTTTCAAAATAATGGAATGCATTACAAGATTAAGACCATAACAAATTCCAAATTCAATCTCCCTTCGTGCACGTCAGTCAAAAGCTTTCGAATGTACTCAAGACCACAAATTTTGATAGTTGATAGTGACATCCAACTCATGATCATGAAATCATGATCACTGATCAGTTCATAAATCAGTCATATCAATAATATGATGGCGATATCAACATAACAAACAACAGAATCATAATTACACCAATTCGGTAGACCTTAGTTGACAAAGCATAACTTCAGTCCTTGCAAGTAAGTTGCAGAATGTTACACAATATGTCACCGGTGACGCACTATACGAACACTTTCTTGTTGAAATTTCAATTTCTAGAATTTTCATACCCATACCATAAGACGCTAGTCTCAAACCCACTTACTGCTAAAATTGCAAGATAAAAAGAGAGTGATGATTACAACTCAGAAAAGGCTTGCTACATCCATTCATAAAATTTGGCCTGTGGAAACGTAAACCGGGGTGGGAAAAACAATTCCATTCACATCAACCGTACGAAATGAAATTTAGCAGAACCACACAACTTGGGTCAGTCTAGACAAAGACCAAGACCCAAATTCACTTGACTTGACCTTATTTCTAATGCCTGTTAGAGAGTACTTTCATCATCATGCTATGTTTTAATAGTTCGATAAAGCATAGAGTAGCCAAAATGTGAAGCACAGGTAACACTCCACTTGGTTGTTAGATTATTTGATGGCTCCTGCTTTTGGTTTTTAAAATACCCCATTAGGTTGTTAGATAATTTCTGCCAATAACTGATGATCTAATTAACAAAGATCTATTGACCAAGACCAAAAGCTAGAGTTTATTATTAAATTATAAAGTGGACACTCGAGCTGGTGCTGAGCTTTAGTATTTTTTTTTTTTTTTTTTTTTTTTTTTTGTGAATATAAGATTTGGATGATTTCATACTTGATCTTCAACCTATCGTCATCCAGATGAGGCTTCATCTCATCATACGACACAAACAGAGTCCTTTGTCTGTGCAAACGTGAACAAAGGTGTGGAAAAAAAATTCCACTCACATCTACCAAATGAAATGAAATTTACAGAAACACACAATTTGGGTCAGTCTAGACCAAGACCAAGACCCAAATAGTCTTGGCTTGACCTTATTTCTATCTGCTTTTTAGAGAGCACTTTCATGCTATGTTTTAAAAGTTTGAAGGAGTGTGTGTGCAGCAGCCAAAATGTGAAGCACAAATAACACTCCACCTGGTTGTTAGATGATTTGATGATTCCTACTTTTCATTATTAAAAGACTTCATTGGGTTGTTAGATAATTCCTACCAATAACTGGATGATCTAATTAACAAAAGATACATTGACCAAGACCAAAAGCCAGAGTATTATAAAACTAAAAATTGAACACTTGAGCAAGTGCTGCACTTCAGTTTTTTCTATAGATAACATTTGGTTGATTTCACACTTTGGATCTTCAACCTATGATCAATGCATATGGGGCTTCATCTCATCATAGGACACCAACAGAGGATCACCTTCCATTGGGTGGGTTGAATAACCATTGAGATGAAAAAGATTGGAAATGCAATTTCCTGGTGAAAGGCAGTACATATGCACAACTTTTGTACAAAATATGAAAGAAAAAATGCACCGTGAATCTAGAGTTGGCAAAAAAAAAAAAAAAAAGCCCAGTATAAACATGAAGCATGCTGAAAAAAACTGAAGCAGAAAAAGTCATAAAGCAACAAGATGAATTCAACATACACATGACGAAAAATGAAACATGAAGTATGCTAAAAGATGAAACATGCAGCAGAAAATTTATAAAGCAACCAGATGAATTTCCACATACGCATATCATTAGCATTTTGGGATGTCAAAAAAGAATGCCAACTTACGCATAAAGCCACAGGTAGAATTTCAAACAATTTGATTCAATAAAAGAATTTACAAAATTTTCTCATTATCATGATACTAAATTTGAAAAGAACCTAAAATAAGCAGTCCTAAATTTTCTAACCACTTGGTTGTCCTACATCATTTGTCTAGTCATCTTCTGGAACATGACATAAAGCAATGAACTGGTCACCATGTGGAACGTGACCACGACACAAGGCAATGAACCTAAGGTAAGATAGCTATGCCTTCCTTCCTGGTTCGTAGTTCACATTGTTGGGGTTTTATTTCGTAAGTGCCAAGGCAGGAACGAAAAAACACATTTGTGACTTATGACACAACATGACAAACTCTGTCACTGAAAATGCCACTCAAACTTTGACTGATAGAAAAGAAAATAAACTACGTTCATTGTCACATGACAAAAAAAACCATTCATAAATGGATCATCCACTTAATTTAGTGCAGAGAACATGAATTTGGAACCTCCTTTTCTTCCTATAGAAACACGTGAATTTCGCATCTTTATACTGAAATCTTGCAGTAGTACCATAAATACTATATTCTTAAATAAAGATTACATCAGCCCAGAGACAGGCAGCCAAGGGTTGGTGAAAGGAACTGATCATGAACAAGAAGAAAAGTTAGCCAGAAATCCCCACTAATAAATAGGCAGGCAGCCTTGCAACATTGTAGCAGCTTAACCTGACTCTATTCATTTCATAACCTTAGACTCTATGGCATTGTTCCAGATAACTGATCAATTGAATTCTTGCAAGATCGTGTCAATTTTAATATGATTTCTTTCTCTTTTTTTTTAAAAATTTATTGTTTTTTCTAAGTTGAAAGAATCGAATTCTAGTAACTGTGAGCTTTTCAAATATGAGAAACTGACTAAGCAAAAAATGAGCTATGATTCACATTTTTTCCAAAGATAATAAATGTAGCAACAAAATGCAAACAAAAAAGCCACAAACCGAATATCAAATCGCACTCTATGTTCATTATTGGAAATTGATAAGTCATACATGATACATCCATAACAGACAACAGGGTATACACTAAACTCAATAGTCCAATAACAAGAATAATGCACCAGACTACGCCGAAGGATTTGAAGAAGCTAGCTTTTCAAGAGAAATGTTGTTAAGCCTTTCCAGAGCTAAAATAAGCGCTTGAGTACCCAAATTCCCTTCACCGTGAGCCTTAAGAGACAAATAAAGCTGCTGAGCCAAAGCCAATCCAGGCAATGCAACACCCATTTTTTCACATTCCTTTAAACAAATCCCCAAGTCCTTAACAAAATGATTGACATAAAACCCTGCTTCAAAATCCCTATTTAATATCCTAGCACCATATAAATCAAGTGACTTTGACCCAGCAGCACCTGTAGAGATAGCATTTAAGTACAATTGAACATTCAATCCAGCTTTAAATGCATAAACAATCCCTTCAACTAGCCCTACCATTGTAGAAGCTATAGTTATTTGATTTGCTAGCTTTGCAAATTGACCCTTTCCAGGAGCACCCATGTAATTAACTTTTCCCATCAGAGCAAAAATGGGATTTAAACGATCAATAACTGTTTTATCTCCTCCAGCAAATATCGCCAGCGTTCCGTTTTTCGCACCGCGATCACCGCCGGAGACTGGGGCGTCAATTGAGCGGCAGTTTTTAGCAGATGCAGCCGTAAATATCTCGGAGGCGAGGGAAGGATCAGATGTGGTCATGTCTACAAGAATTCCACCTGGACGGAGACCTTGAAGGGCCCCACTAGTGGGATGGAGGAGCACGTGGCGGACATCAGAGGGGAATCCGACAATTGAGAAAACAACGTCGGATTGCGAAGCGACGGCAAGAGGTGATTCGGCGAGGTTGGCACCCATGTCGACTAGAGGTTGAGCTTTAGAGAGGGTACGATTGAATACGGTGAGGGTGTAGCCGGCCTTGATTAGGTGGGAACACATAGAACGACCCATCACGCCGGTGCCAATCCATCCGATACGGGTGTTGGATGGGCTGATAGAGTCAGTGGCAGTGGTAGTGGCCATTGAGCG
>CATIWM010483476.1:0-16327 GCA_949671775.1 Mallotus repandus
CCCACTAGGTAGCACGTTCTACCATTATCTCCAAATCAAATTTGGATTATAAATATTTAAATCAAGTAAATAATTAATTCATAAAAAGAATGAATAAATAAGCAATTAAATAAATAAATAATCATATCTTTTTAAACATGCAATATTTTTAATTACTAAAAATTTTCATTTAAACGCACACAACACACATCTTATAAAATCAACTAACAGGTGGAGCTTGTCGGGCGACAAATTCTCTGCTGCCCTGGTGCTACTACTCATGCCCCGGAGTTCTCTAAAATAAATAATATTTATTTAAAATATGCTTGTAAAATAATTAAATGAATTCATGAAATGAAGGAATGATGAAACTGACTCGATCTAAGACACAATGCTAATCAGACTTAGAATTACGACACAGGTTGATGTCACGCTTTGCGAGAAATCTACAAAAAATTCAACAGAGTTTCCCTTGTAAAACGGACAGCCCTCTACTAAAAGTAGAGTCGACCCTGCAAGAAAATACACTTCGAATATACCCTTCACGGAACCATACTCGGGTCGGACTCCTAAACTACATATAATTCCGACCGAGTTCCAAATTCACAATAATCAATAAAATAATATAATTTTTCAATAAATCATAAAGTCTCATTTAAATACCATAATTCAAATTATTTTCACAATAAATTATAAAATATATTTATTTTCAATTTAATAGTAAAATTCTAGCTTATATTTAAATTTTCGTTAATAAACATATATAATTCAAATCTTATAATTAAATTAACATTTATTGCAAATAATCATTTAAATTACTTAAATACATTATAAAATTTGCAAATAACTCAATTAAGCATAAAATAATAATTAAACTTATTATTCATATATTTTTCTAAAATTACTAATAATTAACTAAAAATAGGAAATAATTCATAAAAATTATTTAATACTATTCATTATTCAAAAATGGTCCAAAACATAATAATTAACAATAATCTCAACTAAAATATAAAAATTACTCATTTATACTAATTTTTTCAAAAATTCATTTTTTACATAAACCTTGAAAAATTCATAATAAAAATTCTAGACATAATTTCAATAAACTTTCTTCACAAAGCTTGTACAAAATATAACAAAGAATTTATAAAAAATATAAAATTTTTCTGACCCGGGACTATCCGGAACAATGCCGAAAACAGTAACCCAAACCCAGAAAAATTCAAGATTTTCTGAAAAATAAATAAAAATCATATTTGGATAGCTCACAATCTCTAAAACAATCATTCCTAAAGCAATTATCTCAAATAAAATCAAATTCAAGCTCAAATCAACAAAAAAACTCAAAATATTCAAAATCGAATTATTGATAAACAGAGTAGTTACCGGAGTCCAAACTCGAAACGGTTTGAAGATTTGACAAGCCCGGAGGACGAGCTTTCAAAAGAGACCAACCTCCCCCGCTGAGGTGGCCGGAAACGGCGCCGGACGGAAAATGGTAAAAGAAGAAGAATAAGAAGAAGAAGAAGAAAGAGAAAAAAGAAAAAAAAATTTCACTCACGTTTTTTTTTTTTATTTATAAAAAGGCTGCTGCCTTGTCCTGCTATCCTTCTCTCTTTTTTTTATTAAAAATAATAATAATAGAAGAATACTACATAAAAATTAATTTCTCACTCTAAATCTTAAAATACACACAATAAAATTAACCCACTTTTATAAACTAATAATTAAAATAATTTTCATCACCAATTATTCAAATTTAATTTCACAAAATAATAATCCCAGTATTAATAAAATATTTATTAACACTGCAAGTCTCAAAATGTATTTTAAAATTTTCAAAATAAATTCGGGTGTTTACACTTAAACTCAATCAATATTTATGTAAATGTAATGTAATATGTATGTAAATGTAATGTAATATGTATGCAAATGTACCTATAGTAGAGTACAGGTGTGACATTGATCATCATCATCATTTAAATCTAATGAGCTCTAATTCATTTCTTCAAGCCTTATTTTTTTATTCGCTTATGTTTTTCAACCTTTCCTACTTATTAATATTTTTTCCTTCAAAAAAATTGATACTCTTTTTTTAGAGTTCTGAATTGAGTACCAAAGAGATATCCGTAACTCAAAAGTAGGGGAACGAGAGTACCCGGTAACTATGGAACTGGCAGACCTTCACATCGCTTGGCTACTTTAATGGCTGTACGTTGTAGATTGGGATCTGTCAAATCGCCAGCCTTCTTCTTAAATAGTTGCCATGCCTCTTCATCCTCTAAAACATTAAGTCTAAAACTAAAGCTTTCCTCAACATCCATCTTCAAGAGCACATTTAGATCCCTGTATGTCATGAACACTTTGCATCCTTAATGATCATTAAGAATTCCTACCTCTTCCAAATTGATTTTTTTCCCAGATATCATCAAGAATAATAACGACTTTCTCCTCCTGTTTCAACCGTGCGCGTAACCGAACTCCCCTTCCATCAGTAGACTCAACATCAAATGTGAAACCCAACCAGTTGGCTACTTCTTGTTGAATTTTTTTGAGGTTAGGATTGTGGGTTACTTTTGCTATGGCCACTACTTTGTATGTCCCTTCTTTTTTTAGTCGTGCAGTGATTTGTTTCACCAGCGCAGTCTTACCCACGCCTCCAAGACCATGCACTCCAATTAACTTGACATTAGGATCCTTCATCGCAACCACAATTTTATGCAAAACTTGCTCTCTCGATTTAAAGGCTTCATAATCTTTGGAAAGCTCTAACTTCTGCACAGGGATACGGTAGGAAATTCTGTCAAAGTTCTTTTCTCCTCGGACTTCATCAACAGCAGGTAATGCCTCCTTCTTAGCTTTGCTACTGAGCAGGTAACGAGTCCTCCAACTAGGATTGCATCTGATGAAGCACTCCTTGTTGGCTCTGTCATTATCTTCCTCGAGAATGGTATCTACTGCTCCAAGAGCCTCATCGGCACTTGTCAGCCAATTCTGAACAATTTCCTCAATTTCTTCACCTCTGTCTCTAGCCTCCTCCACTTGGCGCAGGACGCTCTCTTTTTCAGCTTTCAGCCTCTCAACTTTAGCTTTGAGGCCTTGGAGGTTGCTGCCGTAGTTCCAAACGCAACCAGTTTGGCGCCATATTGAATCAATAAACGGGTTCGTTATATTGCCTACCACAGCGTCTACCACTGTGGCTTCCATTTTTTTTTCTCTTTCTCTTGAAAACACAAAAAACAGAGTAGCAACGGATAAGCAAATAATAACCCAAAGGTTAATAAAAGCAAACTAAGTAAAGAAAAGGGCAGGAAGAAACAAGCAAATAAATAACAAGACAACCAAAAATTGTGCTCACCTGTCAAGGAATCAGTTCTCAGAATTTGCTCAAAACAAAAATTGTGATGGTTTCTAGTTGCTAGAAACTGAAGGAAATGGATGAATTATATTTTCTTTCTTTCTTTGTATGATCAAAATGAGATGAAGGGCAAATTGAGAGTGTGTAAAGAATAGCTTCACTACCAAAGCAGCAGCTTTGAGAAAATAAAATACGACAATTGGTTGTTGAGTTAACCCACTCTCAAATCACTACAAAACCTTTTATTATATTACAATTGTGTTTTTATCAAACATGACAATTCATGGCAAAAAGAAACATGACAATTGTTGTTGAGAGTGATTGTCTACCGTTAATTCAAAAACTTGAAGCTACTCTAGGGATATGCTCTTTTGGTAACATGATTTATAAGAAATTTTATAATTATCATAGTTGAAAGATCAAACCAATAATAACAAGTTAATTAGGGTTCATTTTATTAGATTTTAATTTTTATCACTTTAATTAAATATTAATTTTTTTTTTAATTTGGCCTTCTAACTCATTAAATATTAGGAACACTCTATAATAAAAAAATTTTAATTTTTTTTGTCAAAGAAAAATTTGCAAATAATATGATTGAAATTGAGACGTAAATTTTTAATATAGTTAAAATTTAAGATTCTTTTAGTGAAAAAAAGTTAAAAATATTTATGAAAATAATTAGAAATTAATTTTTAAATTTATATTGAGAGTGGTAAAATTAGAATTTAAAATTATTTTTACACTTTTCTTATAAAAAATGGTAAAAAATTTAATACGTATCCAATTTATCTTCTAAGAATCTAAAAGTAATTTTTTAAAATATAATTAGATCTTTCAAATAAAATTACATAAAATTGATATAATTCATAAAGTTAATTGAATAAATTAAAATACCTTTTAAAGTAAAATTTAATTGATAATTGGCTCAAAATTAAGAATAAAATTAATGATTTTACCATTTAAATACATCAATAAAAGCAATGAGGCAAGAAACTGCAACATCAAAATGGTGGCCACGGAACTAAAATTATACTTTGGCAGGCACGCACATTAATCGTGACAAATTTGTTAGGTTATAATTATCATCAGTAATGATTTATTATACTTTTTAATTGTCTCATTAGTTAATACTATTTCTTAAAATGTGTTTGGTATGTATTAAGAAATTTTATAAAATTTATTTATAAATTCAAGTTTAATATGTTTAATTTAAATAAAAATTTATTAAATTCATTTAAAATATAATTTAACAAAATTGTAATTTTAGTCGTGTGATTAAACCAAATCTTGGTAAAATAGTTAAGATTTTTAAATAAATTTCACAATAATAAGTTTATATTTTTTGAGACTAAACAGTTTTTTATCTTTTTTTTTTAATTTTCTAAAATGCCACAATTATTTATTTTATTTTATTATTTTCATATTATTTATCATGCAACATTAGGTTAAAAGTGTAGTTTTACCAAACCTAAAAGAGGTAGATAGGGTCTACATCTTTGTCTCATATTATAATTATTGAAAAAGGATTCAACTTTGATGAAGGCAATTTTATTATTGTGGCTCATTTTCAATCATTTTCACAACAATAACATCATCTGTAGTTTCTTCTACAAGTTGTTCAATTATTTCCTCATCATGCAGTAGTCAATATAATGCAATATTTGATTGAACTTAAAAATTTGTTATTGTAGCATGTGTTTGCTTTCACATTATTGATTAGAAAAATTGGTCTGTAGGTTCAACCTTAAGAGTGCTTTAACATTCTACACAATGTACAATTAATGCCACCAAGAAGAAAAAATAAAAATGTTAAGAACTGTCAAGGACAAAAATGAAAGTGGAAAATCTATAGTATAGTATTTTGTGCTCAACTTGCACGATTGGAGTTAGAAAATTTTATTTGAGTGACAAATGAATTGAAAATTAAAAGAATTTATTTAAGGGAAGTTAATAGACTAAAATATAAGACCCTTTCCTTCATGTCTTTCATCAATTGTATTTGACCGTTGTCTCGTAGGGGAGGTCAACGTTCAAATTGCTTTCAAAAAATTAACATAAAATTTATCAAAAAATTAAAATTAAGTTAAGAGTTTAAAGGATAAGAATGTAACATTGTAAAAAAAAAAGTAAAATGGAGATTATAATCTTTTAGTTAGTAGCGCTTCACCAATTGTATTTGCTTTCTCAAACATGTGGCATGGCCTTTGGACTGTGAGTGTAAATAATCCGAAAAAGCACGAGTCACACACATCAATAAAAAAAGTTATAAAGCATGATGCCTATCATTTTCACATTTGAATTCATCTTTTGTTTGAAAAATGATTTTTATTTTTCATCCTTTAGTTTTCCTTTCATCAACTCTTTTAATCCGTTTCTTATGAAAAAAAAAACACAATATAATGCAATCCATAAAAAGTTGTTTAAGGCATGCTCTTCTTTGGCTACGCCATTTAGCTGCTGGATTGGCACAATTTTGTGGATACGCTTCATGGGATTAATACTGACAAATTGCCTTTGTTTTTTGTGGTGTATCTTTGATATTGAAAACAGTCTCAATTAAATATGAGGATTTTTTTTGGCTCTATGGGGCATCAATGGTGGGTCTCGTGTTCGAAACCCACCTCCCCCTCCTCATTGTAACAAAAAAAATATGTGAGGATTTTTTTTCAAGTCAATCTTTTTTTTTTGAAACTAAAGGAATTCATTCCTCATGAATAGAACTAGTCAGACATCAAACAACTCCTCAAGAAAACAAGAGCTTAAACTAAAGGGCCAGCAGTAGCATGCACTATTCTTGCCAAAACATAAGCAGTGTCATTGGCTTCCCATTTTACAAAACAAGAGAAAATTGTTGGAAAAAAACAACTAAGCTTTCTACACTGTGAGACAATTAAACCAAATTCGGATTCATTAGCACTGCTACAACCAAAAGCATCGACTAGAACCTTGCAATCAGATTCAAAAATAACATGAGATATGCCCTCCTCCTTGAGCCAAGACAGAGCTTCTTGAGACAAATTGCTTCAGTAATTTTTGGTTAAAAAATACCGGAAATAAAACTTGTTGGGCATGCAACTAACACCCCTGCACTGTTGCGCAAGAGCATTTCGCACCCCACAGTGGACTGATGTTGTTAAATTGAGGCATCAATGTTCCATTTTAAAAAAGGCTCAACATGCCTAGTCCATCATGAAACAATAGAGACAGGGAATGATTGAACATTCCAAACCATTCCTTGAGCTTGTCCAAGATTTTAGCAACCGCGACACTGTTTAAGCTCAGGGCTCCAGGGAACACGCTAACCATATCATAAAGACATGGCGTGGAGATAAGGAGTCGCCACCCAGGGTAATAACTGGGACAAATCGAAGGTGGTGGTAACTTAATTCTCTAAAAGAGAGTTAGCAGCACAACCAAAAAATTCTGGGTATGGAACACCAACTTCTTTCAGTCTCATGTTCATTTAGAATTATTGTACTTTTTTTAATTTTCTCATTCGTTAATACTATATCTTAAAATGTGTTTTGTATGTATTATAATGCCTATCATTTTCACATCCGAATTCATCTTTTGTTTGAAAAATGATTTTTTTTTTCATCCTTAGTTTTGCTTTCATCAACACTTTTAATCAGTTTCTTATGAAAAAAATCACCATAATGCAATCCATAAAAAGTTGTTCTTAAGGCATGCTCTGCTTGTGCTACGCTATTAAGCTGATGGATTGGCACAATTTTGCGGATACACTTCATGGGATTAATACTTCCAAATTGCCTTTGTTTCTTGTAGTGTATCTTTGATATTGAAAACAGACTCAATTAAATATGAGGATTTTTTTTTTTTTTTTTTTGCCCTCAGGCCAAGCTGCATGGGGCATCAATGGTGGGTCTCGGATTCGAAACCCACCTCCCCCTCCCCCATTGTAATGACAAAAAAAAAATTTATGTGAGGATTTTTATTTTCAAGTCAATCTTATTTTGGAAACATTAAAATAGCATTTTTGTTAGGATTTGCAATTTTGTTTTTTTTGAACATTTTTGGCTTCCATGGCCTTTTTCTCTCTTTCTTAAAAGGCAAGAAAAAGAGAAGCAACAAATTAGGAGATAATAGGTGAAAGGTTAACTAAAAGCAAAATAAACCAAAAAGCTGTGATTTTAATTGGTATCAACAGAAGAAGAGGGCAAGGGAATGTTTTCTTTCTTTGATCAAGAATTGGGCAGTTTAGTTAAAATAAGAAAGAGGGAAATTAGCCGTGAAAATTGTGGAGATGTGCAGTATCAATATAATTTATCATCTTTATAGCACTTATTTTTCAATTTTTTATTTGACTAAAAATAAAAATAATTTTTAATTAAAAAATAAAAAATATTTGAATATATATATACTCCAATTTTTTAAAAATTTAACAATTTAATACGTTAATTTTCTATTACGACAATTAAATATTTTTTGAAGGCATTATAATAATCTATATATCTATATAAAGCTAAAGCAAAGAGAAATCAATATAGAGTGCCACCTAGGATAGATTTTCATAGAAAAAGCCATGTATATATTGTTAAATTATATTTTATTATTTTTAAATTTTAATAAAAGTACAAATTTCTACAAAATCATAAAAAAATTATGTTTATCATATATTTAAAATATTAAATTTTAACTGATTACATCCAATGAGGTAAAAACCTCTGCATAATTTTAGAAAATTCTTTTTATCATAAATTTTAAATATTGAATTTTGACTAATTACATCCATTAGGATAGATTACATATATAGGATTAAATTAGTTAAATATGATAGATTAGCTACAACTAAAACTCTATTTAAAATAATCCAATTAAATAAATATTTGAAAGTTCAATGTTTATATTTCAACAAAATTAAATTATTTTGATTTGGCAATTGAAATGATGGAAACTACTCAAGGTGCAAGATTAATATCAATGATGATGGAACATACTTTCGTGATCGATGCAACATAAAATGTAAATTTCCACATATAAGGTATAAATTTTCTATATCAATCTCATTTGACAAAATTATTTAAAAATAACTAAAAGCTTATGTAATTACTTGCAGCTACAAATTTGAATTGACAGTCACATATGCAACAGAAAATGTTACATGTGCCCTCTTCAATAAAGAAGTTGAAAAAATCATTAAGCAAAGTGTATGAAACTTATTGCAAAGAAAATCGAATTTAGAAAGTGAAGCACCACATGCAATTAATACAACTTCAAGGCAAGATATTTGTATTCAAAATTAAGTTGAATGAGTACAATCAAGAAGGTTTGCTAAAATACATAGTGAAAAAGATTTTTCCACCAAATCAAAAATTGGAAAAAGAATTCAAGCTTCAAACTTTAATTATTTTTAATTAAATAATTCAATTATTATATTTATTTTCACACACACACACATATATATATATATCACTAAAATAACTTAATTTTCCAATTATAGGAAATAAATGCAGAAGAAAAAGAATTAAATAATTCGCAAGTCACAAATTCACAATCAGTTCAATCTTTAGCTTTAGAGGCAAGTAATTATATGTAATCTATGTATAATGTATAATATATATGTTTTGACACAATAATCTTTTATTATTAACTCTACTTTATCTCAGTCTTAAATGTATTAAACATTATAATTAAAATGTCTATCTTTAATACTAATACACTTAAATTCGATAATGATCAGGTGAACAATGTCGAACTCCTACAAAAGTATAAATGAAAAAGATTCAAAAGAGCAAGCACCAAATAATGAAGAAGAGATAAAACATGGAATAAAAAGAAAAGAACATTACTTTTAATGCTATCAAAGATGTCCATCAAGTTTATTTACTTTATTATTATGTAAGAAACCAGCGGGTGGCCCGTACGATGCATGGAAGGCTATTTTCTATAAATAATATTTTATTCTTAAATGTGGGATAAAGTTATAATGGCTGATATGAAATGGAAAGCAAAGAAAGTTATATTTGGATGGAGTTAAACTTTTGTATTTCTCCATTTGCTCTCAGCTCTCCATCAATTGGAACAATTATGCAGACAGTACTACCAACTTTAAAGGATTCTCCAAATGTTTTTTCTCAGTTTGATAATATTTTCCAAATCACTAAGTTAAAAGAATTCCATTCTTGTTAGCTTAAGGATTTAGGAGTTGCAATCAAACAAAACACAATGCAAAAGAAATCATATGATGAGTACAAACTAATATTTTGAGAAGACGTCAAGCAAAGTTGATGGAACCGACTGTCCACAGATTACCAACAGTAAAGAGAATGGCTCTACAAAGTAATGATCCACTAAAGTAGAAGTTGATGCTAAAGATAGTTTCTTGACGGTAGATTCAATATACTTACAGCCCTCATCATGTAGATGGGACAACACAGAGCTACTAATTTGCTTATGCAAATTTTTTTCTTGCACATATTTACTGAGTAGATAATCATAAACTTTTCTGTGAACAAAATGGACACTTAAATTGGTTTTCAAAGAAGATTTTTGTCGAGTTGTCAAATCTATACCGTGAACAGAATAGAGAATTGGTTTTCAATTTCAAATAACATTGACTCTGTGGTGCAGAACCATAATTCAACTTCAGCTGCTTGGAAATTAAACAATTTTATAATCTTCATGTTGCAGAAATTGTAGTTAAAACAAAGAAAGGATAGCACATAACCAAAAAGATAATATTCAATGGCATGCAACAAATATATAGAAGCAGTCAATGAAATTTATTAGAGTATCATCTCAAAATAAAAATTGTATTCCAACAGTACACCTACTATTTTAGAGTTTGTTTATACATAAATAATCAATCATAAGCATAAAACTCAAAGAATTTAATGCTCTATGAAATTTTATTCTCGTATTACCTCAACTAAGATGAGTCTTGTGTACCAAAGGCAAACTATTGGAGTAGATTTAGGTCCTTCATTCCTAAACACCTAAGCAATTTTCTCAGTGGGGGTACCAAAGGCAAACTATTATAGCAGATTTAAGTCCTTCATTCCTAAACACCTAAGCAATTTTCACAGTAGGGGTACCAAAGGCAAATATGAGCACACCCTATATCCCTTCTCTGCAGTGCTAACTACTGTCTGATCATACTTCTTAGAATGATAAGCAGCAATTGGGACAAAAACCTCAGCAACTTCAGGAAAGATAGGCCGACACAGCACATTGCTCTGCTTTTGGCTTATACTTAGAGTAAAGCTTCTTGGCCTTGGGTTCATACTTGGTGTATAGAGTTTTTACTAACCCAAAAGCAGTTTCCTTAACATCAGTATGCTGCACTTCCTGGGGCCTCTCAAGCTACTGAATATTCTTGGGTAAACACCTGCCTCACAACTGGGGGCACACAACAGTCCAGATTTGTGACTGATTCATCAACCTACAACCATATCCGCACAACAACATTTTCAATTTCAGTTCAATCACAATCATTAAAATTAGGAGCCTAGAACAACATCAACACAACATCAGATGTATAAATAACGTATAGCATGTCAACAACCTTCACAACTAAGGCTTAATAATAATCAAACCATCGCATTAAACTATGAACAATGTTACGTTTGACTCCATAAAAGATCATATAAATCCAACTTGTTTATATCATTATTAAACTCCAATCAAGAACCCCATAGACAACTAACTAAAAGCAAGTTGAATTCCTATTTAAGGTCTGTTAGAATTTCAGCATGCAGATGAGAATGTTGTGCCTGCAATTTCCAAAAAAAAATCTCAAATCCAATGTAGTCATTCATCAAATACTGCAAACTATAAATAACAAATACTAAATGCAAAATGAATGTTGTAATTTTTTTTCCTGGTAGCTCTGTTGGCGATTTAGGCACCTTATTATAAATATTGTTATATTTTTTAAAAGGATTTAAATTAATTTCTTTTAAAAGTTTAATCTTGTTCATATGTTACAATTAAAGAATGAGAACGTTTGAAATAATATGTGTTTATGAATAATAAAATACATATTTATGAATAGTAAATACATATTTATAAATAGTAAAATGCGTATAAAGTATTTAGATAATATAGAAAATTACACTTTTTTCTAAAACTATATTGATAATAATCTTTGTAACTAAAAACATAGTGTTGAAAACATCATTCAGATAATATAAAACACATTTCCAAACAGTTGCTTTACATATAGTTTACCCACCATTATTTAAATTAAAAATATACTCTTTTACAACACTTATTTAACAAGCTTAAGAAATAAAGGGACAAGGCTTCTCTAAAGAGGATGTTGACCAACCTTATTATAAAACTTTACACACACTATCTTAGCTCAATCCACCCACTATCAAGCCCTATTATCTGAAAACATTTTTAAAACAGAGTAAAATGAGTACAAAAATACTCAATGAATAGATGTCACAAGCAGAAAATAATTTAGCTAAATTAAACATAATAAATATATCAAATTAAAATACTAGAGTATTTCATAATCAAATTATCAATCACATAATACATTAGATCCAATCTTGCTTTCAAACTTATGCAAAGCATAGCCAAGTAAAACACATGCCTTTTTAAACATCAATACACAATTTCACATGTATTAACCATCCTGATAACAAGCATCACAAATCCGGTCATAACATATAGGCCATCACAAACTCAATCTCTAGGCACACTTGAAGGCTAACCCTTCGACTACATTAGCACGAAATGACTCTTCCCCCTTCACGTCCTGCAATCAAGTGCCCTGTTGTTTTTTGCGCAATAAGAACCAACACAATCTTAAATGTGCATATATCACCTTAGTACATTCATACATCTCATATAGTGTGGTAATACACAAAATCAAATACCATTTCCATCAAATAATCAGTCAAAACAATGCTTTCACATTTGTAATTCAATAAGCATTTCAAATAAAACCATCCTCATCATAATTCAGAGAAGAAATAAACCATGTAGAGCTTAAGCTTATTTAAATCACCAAATAAATAAAATTACTTCAAATCAAGTTACAAAACAAAGCATATATTAGTAATACACTTAACTTACACACTTGAAACTATTATTATTTCAAAGCTTAAATACTTCAAGTAATTTAAGTTGTAACCAAACTGATTTGAAACATTTATTACACATCATTTTAAATTCACAAAACATCATTAAAAGCTCATTTTCTTGCTGTTAATAAAATTTTTTAAGAGCTTAAACATCTACTCACCAATAAAACCTATAAACATACAAACTCAATTCACCGAATTTTCTTAGTTTGCACCAGCATTTTTCTTGCCTTTTCCAGCACCTAAAAAATACAATTTCATTTATAAATCATCAATATAATAATCCTACATGCTACTATAACCATGTAGTCCCCAAATGATATGCATAAAATGCAATTAAACTTAATTCTACAAATCAGCTTCATTGACTCTAAAATAGTTATTTTTAGGCGTAAATTAGAAAAATTGCTCTGACCTGTAAAAAATGAATTTTAATCAGACTTAGGTCTTTGTGTCTAGTACCTTTAATAAAAATTTCACTTCCATTCGATAAATACAAATAAAATTATAAAGGTCACATTACAAGCAACTCAATTACTAAGACAAACTGAGCAATAAAAGTATAGGTCTGTTAGACCACTATTCATACATAATTAGCTCTTGATCAAAACTAAAAAGTTTTAGAGAACTATTTGAAGTTTTCTTATAATCAAACCAATTAAACCAAACTCTATTTTGAGTTTCCTAGCTCAAGATATACCAAAAGTATCTAAACTAGTTTTAACTGATAAATTCTGTAAACCTGGTTCACATACTAAAAATGGCTGCTTTTAGAGCTGACTTTGAAAATTTTCTGGGACTTATAAAAAAGGAATTTTGAGCTAAAATTTAATTGGTCTTATATTTATATTTCTATCAAATTCTAAAAAAATTCACTTTATTTGGACAACTATAGAGGGAGATGTGGACAGATGAACACAACCAGGTCAGTTTACTCTGACAGATTGAGCAATAAAAAGTTCAGGTTCATTAGACCATCATACAGGCCAAATTAGCTCTAACTCAAAACTAAAAAGTTATAGAGGACTCTTCAAAGTTTTTATATCATCAAATAAAACTTAATTTGGAGCTCTCTAGCTTAAGAAATTATCAAATTATAGAGACTAATAAACCAAACTTTATGAACCCAAAATCTGCAACTTAAGAACCCTAAATTAAATCAACCAAAATGCTTAAAATACTTACCAAATCAATAACTAAAGATTTACGGATAATGATTACACCCTGAAAATTGATTTATATCTTAAAATCCCTCTTGAAAATCAAGCCTAAACTTAGAGAATCAAGCAGCCCTCTTTTTTTTTTCTAAGTTTTCTTTCTTTCTTTCTTTCTTTCTTTCTTATGGCAGCTACTCATGATGGAAGAAGATATACCTAAAAATAATAATTAAATAATATGTAAAATACTCCTTTTGGCCCTTAATAAAATGCTTAAGTTACCTATAAATCCTCAAGCTTTCAATTGTTCAATCAAGGACAATCATTTGCTCCAATTGAGTCCTTTCCCTTATAACTATATCTATATACACTAACTTATACTTAAATTAAATTAATATATTGTATGTAAATGCAATGCATAATGAATGCAAATGTTCTTAGATTAAAGGTACGAGTGTGACAAACAATTTGCAGATCCATAATGATCTCATGCACATCAATTATGACTTCATTTCAATCCTACTTTTTTTTATAATTATTTAGTAGCGAAGTAACATCCAATAAATTTGCTTTCAAAAGATAGATGACCATTGCCTTCACATAGTTCTTGAAATATCTTTTGATGGTTGGATCAAAGAAGAAAGAATCATTTTAAGAGCTCAAACCAATGCCTTCTTCCCATGCCCACTTCATATACTGTGTCTTCCCACCATATGCTTTTAAGTTATTCACCAAACTTATAAGAAGCCTGGCTCCATGTTTACTTGCTTCTGCAAAGACATGATCCAAGACCTGCTGCAATCTGAGTCATCAATATAAAGAATGCAAATAGGAAAATACCATTACTATACTTTACCATCTTATGATATAAGAAAAATTGTAATGGCTGATGAAAATGTTATCATCTTAACAATTTTAATAAAATAGTAACACAGACAGCTTAAACTACTAATGGCCCTCAATGTAAAAACCTAAGAGGGAGAAGTCCTAACACTGAGGATCAAAGCTTGTCTAAGCCAAAATCATCTCACTGTGCAATCTCTTATAGTGAATACATTGTATAATCATCACATGGAATGGAAGGATGAACCAAGGTGTGTTGAGGCAATATAAAGAAAAAAAAAGTCATTAATTGAAAATATTTAGCATATAAGATTTTTCTTTTGTTTTGCTTACATATAAAAAGAGGCCAAAGTGGCAAACACTATTAAATCATGTCGATCCTTAATTGCACAATAGTAACTTACTTCAAAACCTTTCTTAAGTACGGGAATTGAGCAAGCAAAACAGAATTGAACTCAATTATTATCTTTTTAAGCTTTTAAAATGCTACGAACAAATAATAGCAGATGAGAATGATAGGTAAGTGCATAATTGATGATATGCACTATACTTATAGTCCTTTATTTAAGAGATTAGATTCACAAATCACAACAATAGCCACAACAGCAAAAACAAATAACCGTCAGTTTGGTAGGTTGTGAAAATTGCATAATGAAACAATTTCTAAAATAACAAGGAACCAACCAATTTTTCATAGTAAAAAAAGAACAACAAAAGAATAAAAAATCAAGAAAATTAAAATTAACGAATTTGAACTCACTCTTACGGTCATTCATTTTAAAGGAAACCATGGTTGCTGTAGATTTAAGTGATTTCTTTTTTTTTAATAACATGAAAATTTCAATTAAACTAAACAAAATAAAAATTAGATTAATGATGGATTAATTAAATACAAAATTAGATGAAATAAAAGAAGAAATTAGCATATACTGTGATAGGCAGTTTCTTTCATGTTTTACCTTTTTTTTTCTTTACTGCAACACTTAAATGAAAAGAAAGTTGACAATCTTTGAGCTTTAAAAACAATCTCTAGAACTGCAAAGATGAGAATTAAATTGATAATTAGCAATAAAAACAGAAAGAGAAATGCTTGAATGAAAAGCTCACAACACAATATAGTAATTGATCATAAAGCAGTACAGAAATTGAGGACTAGAGACAGAATCTCTGATGTGAAGCAATGGGCGATTGAGAGATAAGATAAAAGATGAACAACTCAGTAATAGCAGCAAGGGGAAAGCAAATTAAAATAATATCAATTGAATATGCTTAAGAAAACTGAAACAAATGAAGGAAACCTATAGATAAATTGCCAACAAATCAAATTGACCTTTTGAGGAATAAGAAGAGAAAAGAAATTGAAGGGAAGGGAACAAAGGAAAATGGCTAATCCATGAATAACTTAATTTTGAGTTGGTTCTTGTGATGCAAATAATGAGTTGAGAAAACAAACCCAAAACAGAGATAGGAGGGAGACACATGAGTAAATAGTGTTAATAAAACCATAGGAAATATAATCATGGGTAGAAGGTGAAAAGAACCTTTTTTTGGGACAAGCTTTGAAAAAAAAGGCAAAAGGGATAAAAAAAAGATCGTTAACCAAATCTTAGCTTCTTTTCATCTACCATAGACTTATTACATTTCTTAAAGTTATTTTTATAGAGAGAAATGACATTTTTGATACCCAAAGGAGCTACAAAGAAATTTTTTCTAGCACATAAATATAAGTTAGTTAGACATGTGTAGACGGTGGGGTTTAGTGCGCATCCAAGATTTTAGCAACTGCGACTGTAGACGGCGGGGTTTAGCGCGCGCCCAAGTTTATTACAACCGCGACACTGTTTGAGCTCAGGGCTCTAGGGAACACACTAACCACTATCACAAAGACATGGCGTGGAGATGAGGAGTCGCCACCCAGGGTAATAACT
>CATIWM010483483.1:0-50046 GCA_949671775.1 Mallotus repandus
AACAAAATTGAACCAAAAGATGAATAAAGACAAAACGAAATAAAAAAAAATAAAGCAATCAGTAAAGTAACATATTTTAAAAAAATCAGTAGAACAACATATGAAAGAAATAAAATCAAAAATAAAAGAAGTGAAATAGAATTAAAAATAAAAGCATAGATGAAGATGTTTGAATGCAGTATTGATTCCTCTCAGAAAGTTGATCACTGTTGATGGAAGCTAGTGGCTTTTGTTGTCTCTAAGTTTTTATTATCTGTGATTTTTAGCTTTATTTGATCTGATTAATGGCAAAGAACTAAAAGACTACATGAAAATTAAAAGAAAAAGAAGTTTGTGTTTTTGGCTCACAACTAAAATCAGGAAGAGTAGAGAAAATAATAAAACCCTAGGAGCCCCCCTTTTATGTGAAAAGAAAATGACGTATTTGTAAGTTACAGGATAAAAATAAAAATAAGATAAAATAATATTTTTATTATTTATCTAAACAAACAAATTTATCAATATATTTCTCTAAAATAACAACCAAATAAAGATAAAGATAATAAAATAAATAAAATTAAAGCTAAATAAAAAAAATTTACGAATGTTATCAGAATTGTATAATTCTGACCGAAATTATGTAATTCCGATCGGAATTACATAATTCTGATCGAAATTATATAATTCCAATCAACTTGATTTTGAAGAGAATGGTCACTAACATCCAACTTAACTCCTTTGGCCAATAAAATTAATTCTCTTCTCCAAAGTGGCCAATTTTGGTACCACTTTAATTTACAAAATGATTTGGCCGTTTGGGCCAAGTTCGGCCCAGGTAAATTCTGTTTTTTTTTTTTTTTGAAAATTTATTTTAAAATAAAAAAAAATAATAAAGTGATAAAATTTAAAATAAGTTAAAATAAAATAATTTATAATTTAATTGAAAACTAATAAATAAGATCCAATAAATATAATTTCACGGTTAATTTTTATAATTGGGTCCTCTGTCGCATCCAAACTTAAATCATCCCAAAATTGAATGCTTACACCTTACTAGGATTAGCTCCCTTACGTGCTTGGAGATGTATTTTGCTAGGTTTTTGCATTCCTTAGGCTACATGCTAGGATTTGTTTGTCATGTCATTTTCTACTTTAGTTGCATGATTTTGTTTACCTGCGAATAACAAGTAAACAGTAGTTAGTGCTTATTATGACACTTGGATAGAAAAATTCTAAGTCAGAACTCATGTTTTGCTGACTGACATCCCTTTTAGAGCCCTATGACCCACCTGGTGCTACCCGATAGCTTCACCAGAGCTAAGAAGCTCTACCGGAAGCTGCTTGTTAAGGTTCAAGATCGGCTGTGTGGTCTAAGCCTGTGGACTTCATCCTTGAGGACGCTACTCATGTGAGTTTCTATATGCCTTTATTGCTTTGATAGTCCAAATTTACTTCTTGTTAACTATTTTATTTACATATCCCTCGAGAGACATCCATGTATTGGTACCAATGCGCTTCAGGCTTGATGAGTCACTATGTCTATTACTCCATGGAGGCTCATGTAAGTCTTTTACACTTTGGCTTATTTCCCTATTTTAATTATACAATAATATGCATATATATGTTATGAATGCATATGTTTTAATGTATGTATGCTATGATGATGCAGCTTGGGCATATGAGGCTGATGCGTGAGTGGGATGAGACCATTCGTCATCAGGAGTCAATACGCTAGCAGGAGGGCACCTACTATCAGAGTGAGATTCAAAGGCTATAGGCTAAGCTGGAGAGCCGAGGGTGTGAGATGTTGGACCTAGCAGGAGAGGATCTCCAGATGTCGGTGATGATGATGATGAGGATAGGGCTGAGTCTTTATTTCCCTTCCCATTTTGTTCTCTGGCTGTGTTGATAGAAAATTTTTGACATATTTCTGAGATATAACTGACTAACAAACTTATTTATGAGGCTTTTGATGCTTTCTAATTTTTGTTATGCTCTTCTCTGTCTGTTCTATTTGCTTGCCATAACACAAATGCAATAAAATGGAAAGAGGTTACAACATAAATTAATGCAATTACATAATAGAAAGTTATGAACTCTAAGATGCAAAATTTGCCCTTGTATATGATGGATATTGATTCATGCATTTACTTCTTAACATGTACAGTTCTTGATAATATTTTCCATTTATATTAAATAATATTTATCATAAGCATGGTTACACATGGAATATTTCAAAATGACAGTACCCCTGTCCTTAATTAGCCTTCTCGAGTTTTCTAATTAAGCATTTTGCCTCTCACTTTTCTATTTTTTCATGAATAGTATTATTTGAGACGATCAACATTGACCTATTCAAAGAGCTCATTCCCGTCGACATCCATTAGCTTGACTGCGCCTTTTGAAAGGACAGTTTTAACCAAATAAGGCCCTTCCTAATTAGGTTGGAACTTCCCTCTCGGATCTGGTAGATTTTGTTTAGCTTGCATCAATACCCAGTCCCTATCCTTGATGTCATATTTTCTCATTCTTTTGTAGAAAGCTTTGATGATTCTTCTTTAATACAATTGAGTGTGATGCAGTGCCTCCAACCTTTCATTGTTTATCAGATCCAATTGTGCTAGCCTCTGTTCTACCCTCTTTACCTCAGATAAGTATGCTTTAACTACGACTTTGAGGGATTTCATTTCCACTTCGATTAGAAGCATAACTTCTATTCTGTATGCTAATAAGAAAAGGGTTGGCCTTGTGGATGTTCTCATTATAGTACGGTGTCCCTAAAAAATGAATGGAAACTTGTTGGCCCAATCACAATGAGTTTGAATTACCTTTGAGAGGATCTTTTTGATGTTCTTATTCACTACTTGCACTGCTTCGTTAGCCTGTGGTCTATAAGGTGATGACTTATAGTGCTTAACCTTATACCTCTCGAGCACTACTAATACTTCTCCTTGAAATTGTACCCCATTTTCTGGAATCAGATGGTGAGGAATGCCATAACTATAGAATAAATTCTTCTCCAAGAACTTAGCTACTTGTTTTGCCCCCAGTTTGTTATAAGATTCTACTTCTACCCACTTCGTGAAGTAATAAATCATGACTAAGATGCATCTAGGGTGAATTTCTCCTATGATGTTAAGTCTCTAAACTAAAAATGGCCTAGGAGAGGATATGGTGTGTGATTCTGAGTGAGGCAAATGGCTGAAGTCCCTGTAAATCTAACACTTGTGACATCTCTCAGTGAATTTAACATAACCCTCAACCATTGTCATCTAGAAGAACCCTTGTCTCATTATCTTTTTGGCTAGCATTGTACTATGCATATGCGGACCATAAACTCTTTTGTGAACCTCCATCATCACTTTCCTTGCTTCATTCTCATCTAAACAGCGTAATTGCATCCTATATGACATTCTCTTATACAGACCACCTTGATAGAAGGTGAATTTTGTTGATAACTTTCTAATAACTATCTTATCTTTCTCACTTTCATCCATTGGGTATTCATACTTGTCCAAATACTGCTGAATATTGTAAAACCAAGGCTTCTGATCCACTCTTGCTTCCATTACCCTTACGTTCTTATAACATGATTGATTTAACTTCAGTAACACCAAAGGCTTCATAGGCATGGTTGTCGGTCCATTACAAACTGATGGTAATGATGCAAAGGCGTCCGCCATCTGATTGTGGTTTCTTGGTAAGTGGAGAAATATGCATTTTTGAAATGACTATCCCAACTGCTATAAGTGCTCTAATTATAGCTTAAAATGTGGCTCTTTCAGATCCTTTTCATTAATAGCCTGATTGATTACGAACATTGAGTCACCCAATATTTCCACTTCTGTTACTTTCAAGGCCATTAGTGCTTCTATTCCCATCACACATGCTTCATTGTTCGTAATAAAAAATGCTAACTTCTTTGCTGTAGGAATCACTTCGTTCTCTAGGGTCAACAAGATTACTCCTATTCATGCTCCGAACTATTGCTCCATCGAAGTACATGTGCCATCCCTAGACTTTAATTATTGTAGTAAGATTGTCTGGGAGTTCAAGTTCTATCTCTTAATCATCCAAGATGGGGTTCAGTGCTAGAAACTTGGCTACTGCCATCCCTTTAACTATTTTCTTAGTCAGATATTTAACATCAAATTCTATCAGTAACACCAGCCACTCGACTATTTTCCTAACCAGTGAAGGTTTTTTAAACAAGTGTCTCATTAGATCTAACTTTGAAACTGCTTGGATCTTGTAAGACCAGAAGTAGTGCCTCAGCTTTCTCATGGCCCAAACCATTGCCAAACAGATTTGCTCAGCCTGACTGTACTTCTTTTCATAAGGTGACATCTTTTTGCTTAAGTAGTAAATTGCATGTTCAGCTCGTGCTTCTCCTTCATGAGCTAGCATAGCTTCTATTACGCTCCCCTCAGTTGCCAAGTATAAGATTAAGGGCTTTCCTATTTCTGGGGGTCTCAGAATTGGTGGATTAATGAGATAGTCCTTGTTTCTGTCAAAGCAATTTGGCATTGTTTTTTCTAAACCACAGGCTAATCTTTTCTGAGGAACTTGAATATCAGTTCACATACTTCGGTCACTCTGGCTATGAATCTGCTGATGAACTATAACTTTCCCCAGAATCCTTGAATTTCCCTTTTAGTCTTCAATGTTATTATTTTATGGATTACTTTCACCTTGTCCGGATCAACTTAAATTCCTCTCTGACTAACTATGTGTCCTAGCATCTTCCCTGAAGTTATGCCAAATACACACTTTTTAGGATTTAGGATAAGATTATACTTGTCTACCCGCTGTATGAACTTCTTTAGTGTGGCTAGATGTTCTTCCCGAGTCTTTGACTTTACCATCATGTCATCGATATAAACTTCTAGCTCCTTGTGTATGATGTCATGGAACATTGCTGTAGCCATCTTTTGATAGGTTGCACCTGCGTTCTTTAAATCGAAAGGCATTACTCTATAATAGTATGTTCCCCATTCAGTGATGAAAGTAGTCTTAGCTTTGTCGATGATTGCTATGAGAATCTGGTTGTATCCTGAAAACCCATCCATGAAGGAGTACATAGCACATTTGGTAGCATTGTCAATTAGAACATCTATGTACGACAGAGGAAAATCATCTTTTAGGTATGCCTTGTTGAGGTCCCTGTAGTCTACACAAATCCTTACTTTTCCATCTTTTTAGGTACTAGAACCACATTAACCAACCATTCTAGATAGTCGACCACTTCTAGGAACTTAGCCTTGATCTGCTTCTCTGTATCCTCTTTTACTAACTATGCCCATTTTGATCTTAACTTTCATAATTTCTGTTTCACAGGCTTATGTTCCTTTTTAGTTCGAATGTAATGTTGAGCGATGTCCCTATCAATGCCAGGCATGTCGTTGTATGTCCAAGCAAATACTTTTGAGTATTTCATTAATATTTTTTCTAATTCACTCCTTTCCTTAGGGGTTACATGTTTTGAAATATGCAATATGCGAGGATTTTCATCCATGCCCATGTTAAATGGTTCAGTATTAATGGAATGAATGTCAAATATGCTCATGCAAGGTTCAATGAAATGCCTATCATTATCATAAGATAAATCACACAAGTAAGCAAAATTAGATTTCATTGCATCATACTTAGAGTTTGGTACATCAAAAGATTCAAAGAGATTATCATTAAAAAAAAGATAAGTAGGTAAAGTAAATAAAGAAAAGCAAGATATCATGCATATTAGCCTATTCCTCTAAAAAGAGCAAATGATCCAGTTTGCTAGCCACCCACTGCTAGCCAACCTATGAAGGAGCTTGCTGCCTTTAAAGCCTGTAGGATATGATTATAAGAGCTATTTTGCCCTAAATTGTCTGGTTACCAGTGCTGGGTAGTAATACATGCATGACCTAAATCCAAAAATGGTACACAGTTCACATAAGTTGCCACAGTCACATGTTCCAAATTCCACCAAGGGCATGTCTAAGTTATCTGACTTTTAGGGATAACATACATCCAATCGAACCATTCTTTGGACGTGGCATGTGTAGTGTTGCCAATAACTCTCTTAAGGTGCCTCTCCTGATGGTGCCTAGGTTTATACTTAAGGCAGTTCCCAGGATACTGAGCTTCTCTTGGAGCCAAATTTAGAGTAACAATGGGCTCCCAGTGAAGTGCGGGCATTTCCTAGTCCTATTCTCATCTAAGTTATGAATGGTCTCTACTAGGATCAGGGGGAAGGGAGCCATTCCATACTTAATGCCTTCTATCACTTAAAGTATCTTGTAGTCTCCTAGCTCATTATGGGACATAGTTACACTATATATATATTATTTTTCTTTCTAAACTTTAATTTAGGAAAAAATTTATATATTTTAGTAAGTGGATGCAATGTTATTGAAGGATTCTATTTATTAAGCATAAAAAGGAATATTTATAATAAGGCTAATAATGGGCTTTTGGAGCTTTTAAAAGCTATTCCAAAGATTATTTATTGATTCCAAATTTATGAACACGAGAAGCCATAAAGTTTAGCAAACAAACTTTCAATCGAAATAACTAGAGTAAAGTGCTAATGTTTAGAGGAAATGCAAATATGTCCTTATCCTCTAAAATTTTATACTTAGAAACATGACAGATGAATTATCTTGTTAAGGACATATCAACTCAATGCTTCTTCAATTTCAAATGTACCTTACAATAAGAATTATTAACTGAATATAATAACCAATTTTCTTTAACTTCAAGAAGTTTCCCTTAAGTCTTCAACTTTAAGACTAAATTAGTGTAGCGAACAACTGCAAAATCAATGACCACTACACTGAAATCATTGACATGTTAAATTTCAATAACATTATGAGTACATGAAAATGATGAGGAATGATATTCGAATAGAAAAATACACTTGAAAACTATTATAGCATTGTTGTGACCGTGTCTGTCAAGGTGTAATGATGAGTTTTATTTATGATTTATCATTACAGTTGTCTTTTGCGAGAAACTGTCATGAGTAGAGTTGTTATTATTGGTCAACTATTCATAACTGTCTTTGGGACAACGCATAAGTTCAATGATAAGATCAAGGACAAAGAAGTTAAAAAAAGCATTAAATTCAATTGTTCTTTACATTGTGAGCAAAATGATGGATTCAACCTCAAGAGCAAGCATTGAGCCAAATGATGAAGAATTCAAGCTAGTTAGTTTAATTTCATATTTAAAAATTAATTAGCTCGATTTGGATGAATTTTTAAGTTATTTTCTATTTTAGAGTCAATAAGGAAGATTCAAGAAGATTCTATAAGATTTTGAGAAGATTCAAGGATATTCTAAGTTAAAGTCAATAAGTCAAAATCAAAGAGTCAACAAGTTAAGGGTCAAGGGTCAACATGCTGAGTTGCCATTTTGCTTAGTTGTAATGAGTTGTCAATTTGACTTTTCAATGATGAGTTGTCATTAGTTGTCATTAGTTATCCTCTTTTGAAGGAATCCTCTTCAGTTAAGGATTTTCCTTTATAGGTATCTTTAGGAATAAGTAAGAAAACCTTTTCCTTCAAGGATTAGGATATTCACATGCCTATATAAGGGCTTAAATAATGTAAAACAAATTTAGTGAATTTTGGGACAATTTTAATCAATTAAGTGAGGTATTCTCTTAACTTTGTTCTTTTGAAGCTTTGCAAGTTTACTTGAATTGTTTAACTTCTACCTTTCACTATAATTGCTAGGTTATATTAGACTTAGAATTATGTGATTGTTCATCTTTTAATGACTAGGTATTTTGCTTCAATTTAATAAGCAAGGGGTCTAGTTCTATCAACGCAACCTTAACTTAACAATCATGGGCAACAATTTCAAAGTTGGATGCGTGTTCTATCTTAGTTATAAGTAGGGTTTGTATCATTCAATATGCCTTTAGGGAAAATTTATGTGGTTGAAAGTATGCATACTAAATTTGATGAATTATTATGCGTTGAGAAAGAGATAATGAGTATGGTACCATTGTGTTACTTGTGAGATATTGTGTTATTGGCAAGACATAATATTTAGTATATGATATACTATTTTATAAGATTCATTATACATGGACACATTGTCATAATGTTTAATACTCATAATGCGCTCGATGCAATATAAAAACAACTACAAAAGTCAAACCTTGAAAATATACGATGCAACTTAAGCACAAAATAAGTGAGTTTAAATTATACTTTTTTAAAAGAATAAAACATTATAATAAAAAGGAGAAAAGAAATTAAATAATAACTTCCATTTTATTCTTTATTCTCAACTTGATAAAAAATATAATTCAGTTAGTTCATTTTATAATTCTCTTGTTGTTGTATATGTCCATGTTATTTATTGATGTTATCTATAATATATTTGCCCTTGTTCTCCAGACACTCAATATGTAATTTCCTTATGAAATTACTCACATTCGTATTTTCTTATTTTCCAGCATAGTGCAGTGTAGTGTATAGTATTATCTAAGATATAGCAATTCACTAAACCACTATGGCCTATGAGAAAAATTTAGTTGAGACCTTAGTTAGATATGTCATCAGCCACGAAGCCGACACAGAACTTGCCTTTAAGGTAGCAGTAGAGTCGATTGATCGAGAGCTATGGATTTCTATGATTAGGGAGGAGATCAAGGATAGTATGCACACAACCCTTAGGGTCTTGTATGAGATAGACTCTAATGTCCAGGTCACCTTAACTTGGCTATAAGGCACTCTTAGTGGCTATAATTTTTGTTCTTTTTATTGATACCGACTCATACCCTTTGGACTTAGATGATATCTTTTGCTGTTTGGATGTCGAGGGGCAGTAGATAATGATAGTAAGCCTGACATGGGATGTACTAGTTGGTAGAGATACATCCCTGCCGCTGCTGCTATATATGAGAGGGATTATAGTGCTACTTAAGGATTTATATTTTGTGTTTTTATTATAATCTTGTAGTTGCCTCTTTATATATACTGCTTATTAAGTACAAGCTAATGTAAATATTTGGAATTTGAACTCTATGTAAAAGCTTAAAGTTTAATTATAGTCTAGTAGATGTTCTATTATTGTACCTTCTGTTGCTTCTATATTACGACTTGAGTATATTATTTAATGTAGTTAAGTTAGCATGTGAGTTGATCATTAGTTTAATGCTCCTCTCTGTTATACCTCCATCGGAAGTTATGGTCCGACCGGAATTCTTTAGTGAGGGGTGTTACATTATTTCCTAATTAAAATTAGAGTCGGTAAGTTTGTGCCACCCTATAAATATGTGACCTTAGGGCTATATGAGTTAGTTTTTGGTTTTTTATAAAACTCTTTAGTTTTTGGTTTTTAATAAAACTCTTTAGTTTTTGGTTTTTAATAAAACTCTTTAAAAGACATAATTCTCTTGATTTCTAAATTTTCGGCATTCTTTAGAATCAAAAAATATTTGATGCCTATTTCCTAGTATTCTTATTGAATTAAAAGGTTGTAGAAGATTGATTTTTGGAATTTATGTGCAAATTAACATATTTCAATATTTGTCCCTTATTTTATAAGCTTCATATGCTTTAGTTGGTATAAGTGCCGAACTTATCCTTTTAATCATGCCACCTAGAAGACAACAACATCATGATAATATTTATGAACGTGGTATGAAACAGCAGGTCCGTGATATAATTAATGACCGATTTGAACAGCTAATGAAACAATTGACAGCGAGGATGGCTACAATGTTAGGCAATCAGAATAGAGCCAATCTAGTCCAATGCAATAATAACTACTGAGAAAATTCAGATAGGGAGGTTAGTGATGACGAGGAGGAGGAAGAGTATTATAAGGAGACCATATTCTTTGATATTGATGATGGTGAGGATGAAAATGCAGTTATTAGAGATGAACCAATATTTGATAAAAAGGATGAGGGTGATGAGGAATGTAATGAATTGGTAGAAAGTGTTGAATATATTGACTTTATTGGCATTGATAAATTTTTTTATTCTTATGTTCCTTTAATTTCTATTTTGAAGGAATTACAAGTTGATGATAAATTTATGACGTTTTGTGCATTTATGAGCAAATTTATTTCACAATATTTTGGAAAAATTTGAGGGCTAATTTTCTTTACCCTAAGGGGAATTATGCGGAGCAACAAGCCTCAGAGTTTTTGGAATGAGTTTGCAGAACAATGGATAGCAGCTATAATTTTATTATTATTATTATTATTATTATTATTAGGAATTGATTTTTATTCCTAATTTAGCATTGATTAGAATTTGACTTTCCTATATTGTTAATGATTTGATTTTCAACCTTAGGTAGGAATTGTTTTTATTTTATTTCCTAATTAAAATGAGAGTTGGTAGGTTTGTGCCACCCATAAATATGTAAGACATAGGGCTATGTGAGTTAGCTTTTAGATTTCAATAAAATTCTCTAAGAGACATAATTCTCTTGATTTCCAAATCTTCGGCATTCTTTAGAATCAATGAACATTTGGTGTCTATTTCCTGGAATTCTTCTTGAATCAATAGGTTGTAGAAGATTGATTTCTGACATTCTTGCGTGAATTAACAGATTTTAATATTTATCCCTTATTTTATAAACTTTTGTTATGTCAATGTGCATGTCATGTTTTGAATTTATGTGTTCAAGATGGTTAAAGATTTTGGATGTGCTTTTAACTAGGATTGAGCACGAGATAAAGAAAATATCGAACCAAAAGACATTAAAACCATACTGAACTGAATAATTTTAATTCCAAACCTGATCGAACTAAATTTTATGACTAATTTTGGTACGGAATTGGATATTTACAAAAAATCATACCGAACCATACCGGAACCATTCCAAACCGAAAACTGAATATAGTATCGAATATTAATTTAATAAGTAATACATAGATATTAATAAATAGTAGTAAGTAGTAACTTAATTATATACTTTTAATTATATTATGGAGTAATATACATATGTATAATAATATATGATAAAAATTAAAATGATTTGTGAGTAAAATATAATAAAAAAATTGTTAAAAAAATATTTTATTAATTTTATTATTATTAATATTATTATCATTATTACTACTAGTACTAGTACTAGTATCACTACTACTGCTGCTGCTGCTGCTACTGCTACTACTACTACTACTACTACTATTATTATTCAATTAACAAGTAAAAATATGAAATGTCTATTATATTAGAATTTGAACTTAAAATATAAAAATAAAAAACTCACATTGCATAGTTTCAAATAATTAAATTAACAAATAAGAATGTGGAATGTTCATTACAACACATTTTAAACTTAAACTATGAGAAATAAGAAAATTATTATTATTAACAACAAGTAAAAATGTGGAACGCCCATTATATTTCAATTTAAACTCAAAATAAGCAAATAAAAAAATTAACATCGTATAATTTCAAATTTTATAATTTTTAATTAAAATATGTTGTTATTATTTAATTTGATAACTTATTAATTATTATTTTTAGTAAGTAATCTAAGCTTATTGATGTTATTTAAAATTAATGAGCTAAATAACATTATTATATTTAATAACTTGTTAATTATCATTGTTATTAAGCAAGATAATCTTATTGATACTATTTAAATTAATGAGCTAAATAATATTATTATAATTATATTTTTGCTACATAATAATATATAGACATATATTATTATAGATGGCTAAAATGACATAGTTTTGCCCAAAACTATGTTATTTTGATTAAAGTAAGTAGTGATTTTATAATTAAAAAAGAGAAAATAGGTTATTTTTTATTAATTAAAATATATTGCTATTATTATATTTAATAAAATATTAATTATTATTGTTATTAAGCAATTTAATCTTATTGATATTATTTAAAAGTAATGAGGTAAATGATAATAATAATAATAAAAATGATAATAATAATAATAATAATAATATTAATTGTGGACACCATCGGTTTGATTTGCCCGCAACAAAAGCTCGATGATGAGGTAGCACAAGTTTTGGGTGCAATAGGGACTCAAAATCTTCTCTAGAATGGACTCGAGAGCTCGAAACCCTAAAACTAAGCCCGGATCCTCAAACCCAAGCCTTTAGGCCCAGGCCCAAATCTTTCTAGTCCAAGCCTGGGTGAAGAGGCGATGCCTCTTCACCTTGGACATCAGTGAGGCGACGCCTCGCCTCTTCACCCTGGACATCGGTGAGGTGACGCCTCGCCTCTTCACCCTGGACATCAGTGAGGCGACACCTCATCAAAGAGGCATCACCTCTGTGTAACCGACCTCTACATGCATTTAGGCTTCATTAAGTAGAGATGGACCCACCACATCGCATATCTAGAGGTTTTTGACGTAAAAATGAGACTTTTGTGGCAAAAAGTGAGCTGGAAAAGAGGGAAATGATGAAGAATGATGACTTTTTTTTATCTTAGCCTTGATTTTTTTGAGAATTAAAATTAAAGGTTAGAGACTTAAAAAAGGGTTTTTTGGAACTGAAAAAAGGGAGGTTGGCCATTATCAAAAAAGGAGAAGAAGAATGTTTTTTTAAAAAAGGAAGAAAAGTGAGGAATAGGAGAGAACAAGGGGGAGAAAATAGAGGTTTTCTAGCTTAAGGAGTCTATTACTTTGAATAAAAAGGGAGTTCTTGCACTCAACACATCAAAACCAAGCAAACTAAGCTCGAAGGGCTCAGTTGGGAGCATCAAACTTGTCCAACTCAGTGAGAATCCTTGTTTTTAAGCTTTAAATTATTCATTTTCTACAAAAAAAAAATCAACCTCTTGATTTTTACACTCATTTTGTTTTTATTGCTTGTTTGATATCATGTTGATGGCTTGAACATGTGAATTATAAAGTTTTAAGTTGCTGGTTTATACATATTTGCATGTAAGCTCGAATTGCGTAGGTGAAAGATGTAAAATTTTGTGTTCTTGTTAAAGTGGTGACGTCTCTTCAATGAGACGTCGCCTTTTCTTGATATGGCAATTTAAAATTGCCTCCTGGTAAGGAGCCGACGCCTCTATGAAGAGGTAATCGCCTCCCTGCCAAAGCCCTACACAAGTCTGCTTTGTTTTTGGTATCCTTTTGGTTTTTGATACGTTTCTGATGTTTTATATCTTTAATATTGAATGAGATTTCCACGATATTAGGTATGTTTGAGTAATCAATCCATGTATAGATGAATATTCATGCCTATTTTATGCAAATTGAATTCAATTTCTTTTGTAAATTAAATTGTTATTTTAATGGAACTAATTATTGTTTATTGTAGGGATTTCTTGATGATTTCTAATCACTAAGTAATTAGTGTATTAATTAGTTCTTGAGAGGTTTTATTTGAAATCATTATCATTGTAATTTTATAAAATGTTGTAATCCCCAATCCTTTCCCCATTCATTTTGAATGTATGATTGTAAATTCATTATTATTTGTCTTGAATGTTGAGGTAATAAACATGCAAATGGGATTAATGTGCAAACTTGAACTAAAGTAAGAATCAGAAATTATTACAATCAACAAATAACAAAGAAAAATTTAATAAGGTAATAAAATACAAAACACACACGGAGGCCAACCATAAAGTTGGGTGGGCATTCAAAGACCCATACCCAGTTTTTGAACCCGATCTCTGATGATGGCTTCTAGGAAGCACCGTGGAATCCAGTCGCTGTATAGTGTGTCCTAACTTTTTCGGGTGGTGAATCCATCTCCATTTTGGGCCCTAAACCCATTATGTATTTACTAGTAGGCCTTGAGCTTTCACAGTGCCATGGTCACCAAATACTTGGGCTCATGCTAAACCTCGCCACCTGTAGTAATGACTCCACTAGGGATAGAGAAACTGATTCTAGTGTTTTATAATTTATCATCTTTGATTATTTCTTTATTTCATTTACATTTCTTACATGCACAGCACATTTCCACACAATGTGCACACCAGTCCCAAATAACTCGACAATAGTCTTTGCTTTGTTGCTTGTGTTCCATTCAAACCTAGTGGTGAAGTATTCGATTATTGTAACTCATGGCACGTACTTATCCATATCGCATGGACCCTTGAGTGGGGAGACGTAATGGATGTATATAGCCATGGGAGTTGTAGATTTTTACCCTTGACTCAGCTCATGTAATTACCTAGAAACTTCCACTAAGGTTTTTCCAAATGTGTGTGATTTATGCCATTTAGTGATCCTTACAATAAGGCTCGAGCCCATTGCTAATGGACTATGCCAAAGCTGGGCCTTTCATGCCCACTATGGCCCATTAAAATGGACTTTGGTTTTATTCAAAGGAATTGCTACTTGTTTGCCTCGTCTTGAGGTTCTTTCGCATACGTCAGTTTTGATGTCCCCCATTGATAATCAAAACCCGACCAATAATATTAGGAAAAGGAACTTGCCATTGAACGCACATGTGGGAGAAATAAGGGTGGGGATATCGCTAGAAGAGCTTTGACTTGTTATATGTTACATGTAAATACCACATATACTTATTTCTTTCTTTAAATGTTAAGGTGCTTCTGCATATCATGCATACACGTCATGCATATCTTTAACCCGTGGTGGTTGTAGATATAGATCCAAATCAGTCATCTGCATGGACACGCTCCAACACCGACCATTTAGTTAGAATGTCGAAACAAACAACATCACTGAGCTTTGATCCTCGATAAATGGCTGAACATACTAGAACAATCATACGAGAGATGATGGCAGAGATAATGAGTTCAACTAGAGAGAAACCACCCGCGCCTCCACCACCACCATTTGACATTGATGCTAAGAATCTGGGAGGCGAGAAATAGAAGATGACCAGGAAACTTTACTAGTAGAACTTGTGATCTGACAAAGGGTAAATGGCATAGAGAATGTAGAGAAGCCGGACTGAGCCAAAGATATTGCCAAGATCGTGTCTCAGATGCAAATGATGATGAAAGAGAAAGGGATCAATGCCCCGATGGATTACACTAGCTTTGATATAGAAAAAGCTAAGGACCCTTTACCTTGAAAGTTTAAGTTCCTAGACATAAAGAAGTATTCTAGAACTAATGACCCAGACTTACACTTAAAGCAGTATGTGACCTATATGCAGGCAATAGAGTTGACCAAGCCTCAAATTATTAAGCAATTCCCCCTGTCTTTTGAGGGTGGTCTAATCCGTTAAGACTATACTTTAGAACCACATGTACAGAGCGATTAGAAAGGATTGTGTGCCACATTTATCACATAGTATGGTCCAAATGCTCTAATAGAAGTGTCTCTGCGAGATTTATAGAACACAAAGCAAAAGTTCAATGAGCCCTTCGCTGAGTACTTGACTAGATGGAGGTGAAAGTTATCACAAATGAAGCACAAATCGGCAGAATTTGACCAGCTGACAATAATGATTGAAGGTTGTGTTCCATTACTTTTAAGAAAGTTGAGAGATATTGGGATCTAGAACTTTGAGGAGTTGTACCAATTCGGGGTACAAAAAAAATTCAACCTGGCTCAGGATAAGAAGTTCTTTAACAATAAATCTATAAGTAGAGAAGGGATCGGATCTAGTAGTATGATCGGACCAAGCAGTAACATTCAAATCAATGCTGCTGGACAACCTTGAAGGTTTTCTAATTTGGGAAGACCTCTTTCCAAAGTCTTACAGAAGCTCATTGAGAATAACTTGATACGACCTCTACCTCAGAGACCACCTTTCCTAAATACAGACCCAAAGTTTTATTGTAAATATCACCAAATGATCAGACATGACACTAATGGTTGCATTCGCCCGAAATATGAAATTCAAGATTTAATCGATTCGGGCAAGATAACTGATCCTGAAAATAGAAAACCAAACACTAGAAATAACCCTCTGCCCAAATACTGCAATGTACCACCACCAAATCCACCCATCCTCATGATAAATACCAATCTGATAGAGGGACAAGTCCTTAATTCCTTCATCGATGCCACGTCTACACCACTAAAACCTGAATTTGAAAACCTGTATCCAAATGAGCAGCCTAAGGAGTTCGATGTAAATGTTTTAGACATTTGGAGCTCTGATGATGAAGAGGAAAGATGGGTTGATCTATGGAAAGGTGACAAAAAGAAGAAGGCTCAAATGGTTAGAAGGGTAGAGAAAAAGAAGGAAGAAGCAAAATTTGATAAGCTAGGAAAAGAGAAGATAGGTTCAGACAAAGAAGTGAAGAAAGAGGAAAAAGATGATGAAACAAAGCAAAACGAGAAATTTGTTGATGTCGAGAGAAATGAGAAAAATCTCGCCAGTGTTTGGGAGTTTCTTATGCACTCTAGAGCCCATCAAGAGGCACTGATTATTGCTTTTGATCACAAAAAGATCCATACAACTTGCACTCCCAGTCACTTTTGCTATATTGTTGGGGAGGCCGCGGTTCCATCCTTTAGGAGGAGTATCATCAACTATGCACCAAAAGATTAAGTTCCCACATAATGGGAAAGTGGTTACCATAACTGTAGAAACTAAAGCTGCAATGGCCACTCTAAAGCTAGCTCTGAATGAGATTCTAGTCAGTCTGAGCTTCGAGGTCTTTATGATCTATGAGGATGAGTTGAATCCAAAGATCGTGAGTATGATGAAAAGCATGAAATTCATGCTTGGTATGGGGCTAGGAAAGAACTAACAAGGCTTGCCAAGGTTCATTGAGAGGAAGACTTTGATTCTAAAATACGGAGTAGGATACCAGGGTGATGATGCTTTTGAGGAAAGAAATAAAGATGGAGTTGAGCCTAAGTATAAATTACTTTAGGAAACTATTGTGGAAGAGGGTTATGTTGGCAACCCTGAACCGTTAATGATAGCTGAAAAGATGGTCCTTGGATTTGAAATCTTTGCTGAGCATATGGCTAAGATCCAAGAATCAGTTGCCAAGGAGCCTATGGTGGAGGAACTAGTACAAACTTTCAAACCAGAAAAGGACATCCCTGCGGCAGAGCTGAAGGATGCTGAGGATCAGAAGGAGGAGTGTGATTTTGAATCTTTTATCTTTAATTCAATCATAGATGTCTTCTATGATGATCTTGATATTTCTCTTACCAATATGCTTAATATTGTGATGTTTTCTTTTGTAAGGTTAATGCAATAGAATCTGACTTTGCTTACTTGTGTGATGTGTTTCCTAATGGTTATTCTATTTGTGATGATCACTTCATGCATATGTTTGATATTAATTTAGTGTAAACTAAATCATTTAATTTAGGCGCATGTGACAATCCTAAAAGTATACTCATTGCTTCTAATTTAACTTTTGATGAGAGAATAAAAATGGAAGAAACATTAAGAAAAAGATAGAAAGTATTTGCTTGGGGTTATGAGGATATGCATAAAATTGATAGGGAAATTACAGAACACAGAATCCCTACATATCCTCACATTACGCTAGTAAAGCAAAAGATGAGAAGATTGTAGCCAGAATGGGCTCTTCTGATCAAAGAAGAAGTAGAGAAATAGCTAAAAGTTAAGTTATTGGAAGTAGTGGACAATACATAATGGCTAGCCAACATAGTACCGATTCCTAAAAAGGACGGGAGGGTCAGAATATATGTGGATTACCAAGATTTGAACAAAGCATGCCCGAAGGATGATTTCCCTTTTCTGCATATTGACACTCTAGTAGACAGTGCGACCTCAAGTGCTATATACTCCTTTATGGATGGTTTCTCAGGATATAACCAAAGTATGATAGTGGTAATAGAAAAGATGAAGACTTCATTCACCACTGAATGGGGCATCTACTGTTATTTGGTTATGCCATTTGGATTGAAGAACGCAGGAGCTACCTATCAGAGGATGGCAACCACTTTGCTTCACGACATGGTCCATAAGGAAATAGAACTATACGTGGATGACATGATGGTGAAGTACCCAACATATGAAGGATAATTCAAAGCTTTAGACAAGTTCCTAGCCAAAGCTAAAAAGTACAACCTCAGGTTGAACCTAAAGAAGTGTCTTTGGGGTAACCTCGGGAAAGCTGCTAGGCCACATTGTCAGTCAAAAAAGGATTGAAGTGGATCAGAATAAGGTTAAAGTGATATGAGAGATGCCCATACCAAAGAATGAGACAGAAGTCAGAGGGTTCATTGGAGATTACAATACATCAATAGGGTTCACTAGCAGACTCCGTCACTCACAGGAAAATTGGCCATCTAGTTGGTTTTGCTGACAAAATTCGACATAAATTATATGGCAAAGAAAGTAGTGAAAGGAAGAGTTGTGGCAGACTCCTTGGCTCAAAATGTGGTGGCTGACAGACAAGAATAGGAGATGGAGTTTCCAGATGAGCACTTGGGGGCAATCAAAATCCAAACATGGAAAAAGTACTTTGATGGGGCTATCAATAACAAGGGAGCATGTATAGGTGTAATTCTAATCTCACTAGAAGGAGAAATGATCTCAATGGAAAAAAGATTAGAATTTGAAGTCACTAATAATCAAGCCAAATATGAAGCCTACATTTTTAGCTTGGAGGCACTCCAAAATTTGGGGGTAGATGAAATTACGGTATATGGAGACTCCATGTTAGTAGTTAAATAGATCTCCAAATAGTGGGAAGTAAAAGAAGATAAGTTGAGACTGTATTGGGACTATTCAACTACTATCTTATTATCTTTCTCCTGATGCCAAATCATTCATCTACCACGAGAGGATAATCAGATGGTAGACACGCTCACCACTTTAGCTTCTACCTGGGAAGGAGAAAAACAGACAGAGGTCAAACCTTTGATTCTGGTAAAATCATGAATCCCATGTTATGAAGAGATAAGGGTGATGCCGGTTGACCCACAGAGAAGCCATCACTCTATAATTTGCAGCTGTATTTAGAAATGAGACAGTTTCCTGAAGATGCTGATAGGAAAGAGAGAATGTCTCTCTGAATACTGTCTCGCTAATTCATCAGTCATAATGGAATGCTGTATAAAAGAGCGCCGACAAGGGTGAATTTTAGATGTGTGGATAGGAATAAGGCTCAGAAGCTTATGGAAGCAGTTCATGAAGGAGTATGTGGTCCGTATATGAATGGAATTGTCCTAGCCAAAAAAATAGCTCATTAAGGCTACTTCTGGCTAACAATGGAAACATACTGCGTGAAATTTGTGAAGAAATGTCATAACTCCCAATCATATGGTGATGTTAGTCATTTACCCTCCATGAAGCTTCAAGGGATGACTTCTCCTTGGCTATTCGTAGTTTGGGGAATTGATATCATAGGGGAGATAAGGCCAAAAGCATCAAGTGGTCATCGCTACATTATGGTGGCTATTAATTACTTCTCCAAATTGGTTGAGGCGGAATCATTTGCTATTGCTGGATCAAAACAAATGGCGAGGTTTATTGAGAAGAATATAATTTGTGGATACGGGTTACCTCACCATGTGGTTTTTGACAATGGCGTTTAGTTTTGAGCTGAGATGGCAACTTTTCTAAAACAATATAGGATTGAGCATTATAGGTCATCTCCATACAGGCCACAAGCAAATGGCACAGTTGAAGCTGTAAATAAGAATGTGAAAAAATCTTGTCCAAGATGATGGAAAACTATTGGGATTGGTCAGATTATCTGCAATTGGCATTATAGGGGTATAGAACCACTACCAGAATGTCGACTTAGGTTACCCTATATTCTTTGGTTTATGGATGTGAAGCAGTACTGCTAGTAGAAGTTGATATTCAGTCACTGAGAGTTCTTCTAGAGTTTAAAATTCTTGAATATCAGTGGGTAGAGAGCCAGTTAGCACAATTGATGTTGTTAGACTAGAAGAGAATGAAAACTATGTATCACTCACAATTGTATCAGAAAAGAATAGCTTGAGCTTATAATAAGAAGATCAAGCCGGGTAAAATTAAAGAGGGTGATTTAGTACTAAAGCTGACTAGGCCAATTATGACGAATCACAAGGAAAATTCAAGTCGAACTAGGAAGGTCCATACTTGGTAAAGAAGTTATTCTCCAAGGGTGCCACTATACTTTCAAACCTAGAAGAGAATGAGTTTAGAGAGCCCATCAACCTAGACAAGCTGAAGAAGTACTTTCTGTGAAGCCTCGCTAGGGAGAAAACCTAGTGGAGAGGCTGCCTAGGCAAAAATAAGAGATAGAAAAAATAAAAAATAAAAAATTCCTGCTGGATTGAAAACCTCGAAAGAGGCAGTCCAGGCAAAAGTTAAGGACATAGAAAAGGAGAGAGAGAAAGAAAAATAGTCAGTTGGAAAACTTGCAAGGGCAAGTTAACTGGTGACAAGAGATTTGTTAGAAGCAAATATGTATAATCAGCTTGTGCTTGAATTAAATGGAATGGATTGCCTTTATTATTGTCAAGTGTTGCATTTAGTATTTATTACAAACTACTTAACTGAAAAGGAAATTCCATCCAACAAAAGGTAAAATAAAGATTAGATTACATAAGTTAATCCTACCTTCTTCTCTTTTGAACCCCTTAGGTATTTGATGCCTGCAATGCTCTTGTTCTTCTGTTTATCATAAATTCATCCATCTTTATCTGTTACAACTGAATCCACTCCTTGTACTGATCATCGGTGGATAGATCTCCATTATTGTTAATGCGCCTCAAGATGGCGATGCCAAGTTTCTACTAGGTTATCTAAAAAGTTTTGAGAGAGAGGTCCTGGCTAAAATTCATGGATTGGACCTACAATTAGCTGCTTCTGCCCATATTTCCTACAAAGTCGAGCATGGTTTAGAAAGTGGCAAAATAGAGACCCACCATGGGGACACGGTGAGTATAAGAATGAATGGTCATGTGCTATAATCTCTACCAAGGGCACATCCAGTGGACCAAAGTATCAAAAAATGTAGCTAGTCAGCTTTGCACATCTTTCGGAATGGGGTGAAGTCTTCGGGTACGACAGTGTGTGGCTTTGTAATATGCAATGTCTCTCGGAGGCTCAAGCAACCTCAGTTTTTCATGAAATGCTTGTCCAGTTTATAAATGAATGAAAATGACAGGAAAATGGTAAGTAAAGAGAGAAGAGAAAGAAGCTAACCTCCAGTAGCAATGGACTTCCAAAAAATCATCTGGTTTCTGCCAAGTTGTCTAACCCAGCGATGGTCTCTGCTAAGATAAGAGGAAAAGGGTTGAGACCCATTTCCACTTGATCCAAAATGTGGAGAATCTTTGAATCACAGTTGCCAGAAGCAAAAACTAACAAGAATTGAGTATACAAACAGAGAGTGATCATTTGAGGCCAATATACTTTATTGTTATCCACGGTTACAACAACTTTAAGAAGAGAGCTTATCAAAACTTCATTAACGAAGGTGTGATGAAGAGAATCCTGAGGAGAAAGGTTGAATAGCCTGGCCATCTGATATTGAATAGAATGCAAATTCGAGGTTTGAACTGAAGGAACTACAATCTGACGAGTAGAATCCAATTAAGAGCCTAGGATAGCTTCAAATTCCTCTGGTAAAGGGCATAACTCCACTGTGTTAAATCAAAAGACATGTTTCTGGGGATCCCAAAATTGAGCAAGAACATGGAGAAATGGGAAGTTGATCTTCTGAGCATGCATGGATCAAAAAACTGACAGGTGAAATGGCTCTAATCTTGACCATGATCCGCCAAGTTTTTTAGTATCAGTTGTAGTTGTTTGAAGCTTCTTTCAGTCATTTTAGGGGCTTAGAATGTAATTCAAGAAGAGAGAATGGAGGGAAATGTGGAAGAAGAAAGTTAGGGATTTTAGAGAAAATTGGGGATTTTATAGCTGCAGAATTTTATGGCAGAGGCGATCGCCCCTACGGTGAGGCGACACCCCAGCGTGCTAAGGAAATTCATGTCCCCTCTTTGTAAAGAGGCGACGCACCTATAATAAATATAAAATGTTTTGTTTTTATTGTATTAATTTTGTAAACAATATTTAGTTATCAAACAAAAAATCCTCTTGAATAAAATGTCCCAACCAATTCAAGTTCAGTTTAATAAGGCTTAAACTCATTCTATTCAGTGCAATATATGGAAAAGGCTAAAGTTAGTGATCAATTTGAGCAAAAATGATAACAATTCAAAGAGCAAATGTAATCCTAATCTAACAGAATCTGTGATAGACATCTACTTACCATCTACAAACTCATCAGCAGGATCACCTCCATCATCCCCACTGTCGTCCCCAGCCTGAGTAGTAGTTTTCTCCTTTTTGGTGTGCTCCTCCTCCTCATCATCGTTAGTCTTATCCTTGTCATCAACATGGAGAGCAGCCAGTTGATGCTCAAGTGTCGTGACTCTTGCCTGACTAGCATCAAGCTCATCCTGTTAAAATATAAAGAAAGTTAAGAAATCATGAAAGTATGCATACATGTAGAGATAGGTAATGAGTGTTACCTTCCACTACTGGGTTGTGCTCATTAGGAAGTCCCGCTGAGCCTTTATCACTGAATACATATACTCTCCCTGACCTCGGGGTATCTGTAGCAAAATTTAATTATCAAAATTAATCCTGTGTTAAGCTGAATTTGAAAGCAGATTGTGAAAGGAAAGAACTCACATGTGTAGAGGTCTCCAGAACAAATATTGGCTCTATGCTCATGTCCGGTGTAAGAAACTAACAAGATAACTTGCCTAAAGGTAGCCAGCATTGGATCATCAGATCTGGAGGAGTAGCGAGCATACCAGTGACCACCTGTGAGCCAGAACTAGAGCTGGGAGCGCTATTAGGAGGCGGTACCCTAGTCGAGGTGCCCTTATCATGAGGCACAATGCGAGGATGCTGGAACGTCCTCTCCTGCATAGTAGGCTTAGGCCGGATAGTTGGTGCCCTAACAGGAGCCTAAAAGAAAAGAAAATGAAATCAAAACAAGGGTGTTTGCAGATAAAAGTGCGGAGTCAAATGCTTAATGAAATTATTTATTTACTTGGGATGTAGATCCGGGAAGAGGTAGTCTCTACAGGAGATGAGTTTGTGCAAAGTCCACATAGCAAGACTTCCTCCTCTTACAGTAATCATCAACATTATATCCCTCAGTAACTTGATCCAACTCATCTCCCTCTAGTAGCTATTCCTAAAAAATCTCATAGGGAGGAGAAAGAGGTAGTCAACTCGCCAGAGCACCCCACGCCAGGCTCATATCCTCTCACCAAGGTACCATACTCTATAGTCAGGTCCTCAGAGTAGCACTCTCTTCTGAGATAAAAGGATCGAGCGGAGCATGGCCGGTGTCCATCCAGCCTGAGGACCCTACAAATCTGGGCATAACTGTGAAAGCAAATAAGTAAGTAAGATAGATTTAATTAATAATTATGATACTGATTATAATTATGCTGCAGGTACTATACCTCATCAGGTGTTAGAGTGTTTAGTCTCTCACGGTGGATCCGTATGCGAGTGAGGGGCCTACTCCATGCATGACTGACACCCTACCTCGCCATGACTGGGAAGGGAGTATCACAGACACAAACTATCCTAGTGACTAACTCTAGCTCTAGAGCCTAATCCTATGAAAGAAATGAAAAATCATTGATAAATCATGGTAATAGTATCCAAAGATAAATCAGATGAAAGAAAAGAGAAAAAGGAAATACCAAAATAGCATGCTAGAAGCCACATAATCATCTCTCTCCTCGAACTGTCTCATCCATGCTCTTTTATAGAAAAGCTAGAGCGCAGCTACCCCAATTAAATATGGCCACCAGGTTTAGATCCCTCAGAGGTGGCCGAAAAATCAACTCTATGGAGCTGGCTGTGTCCGCAAAGAGAGTAGTGCCCAACAGATACACTAAGAACGCCCACACTACCTGATCAACAGCTCAAGAAGCGGTAGCCACTGCCACTCTCTCCTGGGTATAGTGACTCTTAATAGAGTTAATCTTGATAGTATGGGTCCCCTTCATGTCTGGGACCATACCAAGCAACCACTCAATGTAAGCGAGGCGGTCCAGCGACATCCTTCGCATGCTCGCGTCCAAAGGGACATAATCTCCTACACACGGGATCCTGGTGATGACAACAAATGAAATAGGGTCTAGAGTGATCTCACTAAAGGGGAGATGAAAGGTATGTGTGGTGTCATATCATCTCTCCAGCAAGGCATGTAAGGCTGGTTGTTAGTCTGCCCTTGAGCATTCGGGAGAGCCAAAATGAAATTAAAGAACCTAGTGTTATGAATACGGGCCTTGATCTTATTTGGGAAGCTATCATACCAAATGCAGGTGCCATTAAAGTTCCCAGCACCTTTGAAAGTGTGGGAATCATTCTACAAATAAACAGGGAGTTAAATTATTAATTATGCATATAAAAGCCTGAATTTTTGTAAAATAATATCACCTTTATGAGCAGAGTTGATTGCCCCTTTGTAGGGGCATCGCCTCCTTCCCAGGAGGTAATCACCCCCTGAAATTTTTCCTTGACACTGAAGAGATAATGCCTCCTCCCCAGGAGGCAGTCGCTTCATCGATGAGGCAATCGCCTCAACGAAGAGGTGATGCCTCTTCGTGTCGGCAATCTGACACAATTCTTTTAATTTCTTCATTTTTTTGTTTCAATCACATACATTTCTATTTTTGATGATAAATACATGTTTATAAACAATAACCCAATGTCATCTCATCTTATTTGCAGGGAAAAAGCGAGTAAATTGGTTACTAACCTCTTCTGTAGCCAATCCGCAGAGATGGGATTGTGTGTCCGCCAAGAGAGGGATGTTATCCCCAATGATAAGCCTGAAACTATGCAGAGGATGTACCGAAGGAGTAACAGGGTCCTAAGTAGGCAAATCTAGAGTCTGTGTAGTGTCCATAGTAGAAAGAGAACTTGAAAAGTGAAAACGAAAGAGAGGAAAAAGAATTTGAAGGCAATTAGAAAAAGAAAAGAAGTATTTATAGGAAAGGAAGGGAAGTGGACCAGACCACTTTGTAGCTTGATTGAGATAGAAGTACTTCACTAGATTTGGGTTCCAGGGCTAATGGCCCATTAAATGTGTATTCCCTAGTGGAGGCCAAAAAAAAAATAAAAAATTACAAAAATGAACAATTGCTATTCCATTTCTCGGGTTTATCCTGGAATCAATAATAAAGGATTGAAGATTTTTTTATCGAAGTATCAGTGCTAAGAGTGTCTAGTCGAGTTGTATCCCTAAAGTACACGTTTCAAGGATGTCTGGTTGAGTTTGAATCCCTGAAGTGCATCTTTTTTTTTGAGAGTGTTTGGTAGGATTGTATCCTCAAAGTGCTCATTTCAAGGATGTCTGGTCGGGTTAGAATCCCCAAAGTGCATCTATTTTTTTAAGAATGTCTGGTTGGGTTGTATCCCTAAAGTGCGCATTTCAAGGATGTATCAGCATGTATCCATGCATTGTGATAATACATGAATGCATATATGCATGAATGAATGAATGCATGAATGCATATGCAATGTAAAAAGCTATAAATAAAACACACAAGAACAAATAGAGTCCATTCCAACCTTATCTCTCCCACACAGGAGGTTATTCAATTTCTTTCCTAGGTGGGGTTACCAAAACATCATCGGGGGATGAACCAGCTCATGACTCTCAAAAATGAAAAATTAACAAATAAGGATGATTTATGTTTACATGCATGGTTTGATTTGGATAGAGTTTCGTGGTACTTGAATATTTTAAACCAAGTAATCTTTTGGAGTTAAGTTATGATATCGGGATAACCGTATTTGATTATCAGGACAAAACAAGCTCAGGATTTTAATCCTTACATATCCAAATAAATCATAGATATAAATCACAAATTAGCTTATTATGAACATTGGATTGTATCATAATAAGTTCCAAATTAGTTTATTTGGATATATAGAGGCCAAAATTATTGCTCCATTTGATTAATTGGGTTAAGATATTAAAGGACCATCGGTAATATGTATATATTATAATATGATGACTAGATTCAAGTTAATAAAAACATGGGATATCAGAATAACCTTATGGATGTAGTGTCCCCATAATTAGGGTTAGGTTATTAATATATCTCAAGTTTTCTCTTTAAACAAAACATACCTATTCGAAACTTGAGGTTTTAGCAAATTAGTTAACCTGTCATAACCATAAAAGTCATAATGTTTGAGACATATGACCTAAATGGTGTAAACCGTTTTGGGTCTTAAGAAACAAACAGTATGTAGCAAATGTGTAATGATCGACTAACTAGGTTCACGTGGACCTTTCAGGTTCAAATGGGTATATAAAGTCTAAATAGAATAACTTAATTCTTAGTTAACACAGTATAAGGTATACATGTCACCAAGGACTCAATTTAAATCAAAACACAACATATAGACATAAATCAGCAAACACATGCGATATAGGGTACAATCCTAGTGAAAGTTTCTAGGCCCACTAGATGGGTTAGTCAGCCTAAAAGGCCAAGGGTTCCTTTAGCGAGATTCCCTCCATTATGGACTTGAGTTACAGGCCAAGGTTAAAGGGGCCCAACATCTTTCGCAAACTCGAGAGAAAACTACCCCCTTTTAGGACTTGGGTTACAGACTCTAGTCAGATGAGCCCAGTAGAATCTCTTTAATCGAGTTAAGGCTAAAGGTGACAATGTCAAACTAATCAACCCATGAGTTAAGTGGAGTAATAATGAATCATAATTTGACACCATCATGGTTATTAGGCTTATGCATGTGTGAGAATTGTCGTGATGCAAGTTGGTCTATAATAGTATATATAATTGGAAGCAAAGTACAAACATCAGGATCAAGATCTCAATCCCCAGTGGAGTCGCCACTGTTGATGCCAAAGGGTCTGACTCGGCACTCTTTGGATCACATACCCTTTTTCCTTTTTATAGCAAAACAGAGAATAGTGAGGGGAGTACTGAAAGAGCTTAGGGATGGCATTAATGCACTTACAACCCTTCACTTAAACAAAAGAAATAAGGAGTCACCACTCGGTATCACCTGAGAAATTGTCCATTTTAGGGACTTAGGCAAACTCGATCCTTTGCTTAGAACCGCATTCGCCCATTGGATAAAGCATTGGGTTCGATTTTGATGTCAGTAGGATGAGGCTCTTTTGTTCAAGGCATCTCCATACTGACCAGATGCTGAGCATTGCCGGCCTTACTTTATGTACAATGCTTCCAATAATTATGTACTATTATACATCAACATCTACATGCAAATGCAAACACAATATACACATAAGCACAAAATGATATGGAAGAATGATGCATGGACTTGGTAAAATGACATAATAATAGATGATGCATGATCATGGCATATGCTAAACTGATACACATAAATAGCACACAAGCATATCATAGCATATATGGCTTTTAACTATAATTATGCATGTAAACATGGTAAATAAAAATTAACAAGGCAAGCAATTAACCTATGGCATGATGATTATGGCAAAATTATGTTATAAACAAATGTATGTGTGCTAAGAAATGAAATATGAGAAATAAAAGCAATAAAAAGCAATAAATTAAAAGAGAAGAGAAATAAGAATGGCTAACACATTTCACGCATATCCTCTCCATGATTGCTCCATATTCCAAGTTTCGGGGCTATAAAACATTTTATTAGAAAAATAAAAGAAAATAACTTTGAAAATCCAAAATAAAGGTATTAAAATGCTTTAAGAATAATTTTAGCTTTATAAAGAAATTAAATTAGATATTTTTGAACCATTAAATTAAAAAAGGTATCTTGATTTTTAAGAAAGCATTTAAAAATTATATTTGGTTGATCATGTGAACCATTAATTCACAACATGAGATTCCATCAAGTTAGGCCTCAAAATGTGAATTTTGTACCTTGGATGAACAATTCTCATATTATAAATTATTGAACACATAATCAAATCATTTTATTTGAAATGCTAAAAAACAAAGGAAATTGTGATTTGTATCCTTGCATTTGGATGGTTTTCGTGATCAACAAAGATAACAACATCACAAATATCATGTAAAAGCACAATATCTATTAACAAAATGATCATAAATAAAGTATAAAAATGGAAAATAAAATAAGAGAAATATTTATGAAAAAGTTTAAAAATGATGTAAAATTCGATATTTAAATAAAAAGTTAGAAAAATGAAAAAGGATTCATTTATTGAAAGGGAATTGAAAAATAAGTGCAAAAGATACCATTTTATTAACCATAAAAGATTAATTACCCATTAAAAGAGTAAAAATAGCTTTGGTTTATTTTTAATTGACTTCTAGTTGATTTTTGGTTGCTAGCAGCAATTGAAATACAATTTAAACATAAAAAATGGAAAAATTGATGTAATTGTCAAGATAAAGCATAAACAATATTAAAAAGGACATGTAATAATAAAATTACAAATTAAAGCAAATAAATAAAGAAGGAGTAGGAGTAGAGATTGCAAATTAAATACAAAAAAAATACAAGAACATAAATAAGGCATAAAAATAAAGAAAAATGCGGATTAAGTGTAGAGATTAAGTTGATAATTGACAATATAACAACATATATCATAAATTGATAATTAAAATAATAAATGGAAGTAAAGGTTAGAAATAAGTTAGTAAAAGTTAGTAATAGCTTGAGATTGATAACAAGAGGTATATATAATGCAATGGATGATGCTAATGCAATGGATGATGCTAATGCAATGCATGCTCACACAAGCATTAAATAAATCCGGGTGCATGCAAAGGATGATGTGTGATGCAATTTGGGAAGCATGTAAGTACGCAAGTGATGCAAGTAGGGAAGCATGCAAGTATGCATTTAGAGGATCTAAAAATGAGCACACACAAGATAGTGATATGCATGAAGCAAGTGATATGCATAAAGGCATATGAATGCATGAAAATGCAATAATGCAAATGAAATTGAGAGAGAAATAAAGAATAGTAGTATAGCATATATAAGAGTAGAGAAAATAGTTATTAAAAATAAAAAAAATAACATTAGATATGAAATATACATAAAAATGACAAGAAATAGGACTTACATTACGTTAGAGAAATTAAATAAGCACAAGATAGCATTTAAAAGCTATACTTGACATCTAAACCGAATATTAACATAAAATGGACTTAATCAAAGCATGAAATATGAAAATAAAGACCCATAAGATTCTAAAATTGAAATAAAAAACACATAAAGAAGGCACTTGTGTTCAAGGTGGTGACCACAAGCACTATGAATGCAAACTATGCATATTAATGCTCACAAATCAACAAAAAGTTCATAAAATGCACAAATAATGATCTATGATGAAAAAAACAACTAAAATGACCTAAAAATAGTAAAAACCCTAAATAAGAACACAAAGTATGCATATTTATATCTCAGTAACAACACAACAATAATAAAAGTCCAATTTAGCATAATCAAGCACAATCAAGCAACATATATGCATAATACACACTAATCAAGACTTTAAACATAGACTCACAAAAAAATTAACAACAAATAATAAAGAAAATTAACAAAACATTTAATTAAAAGTCACTTAAACATCACTAAGTACAATCACAATCATCAAACCAAAGCAAGATTAAGGATCACACTTAAAAGCACTTAAAGAAGAGCTTTTGAGAAATAAAAGGAAAATAATTGTAAAAACATTTAAAAATAGAAAAATTATCAAATTTGATCATCCTAGGACCTTTGAGACTCATTTAAATGATGTATGATCATCATAGAACATGTATGAGTCATTAAGACAATCATCAGAGTCATTTCAAAGCCAAACGAGCAAGTTTTCGGAGCTCAGACATGAATGGCCGATTTGGCCATCTGAATAAGTGGTTTTGGAGCCTGAATGGCTAGTTTTAAGGCCTCCAACTACCACTCTGAAAGGCTCAATAACTGATTTGGGTACAAGAACACCCGGTTGGTTGTTCATAGGCCAAAACTAGTTGTTCATGTCTAAACAACACGATTTTGCACTCCTTTGCTTTAAAAACTTGATTTTAATGCCCTAAACCACAGAAATAAGATGATAATGAATGAGAGTGATGTTCTAGAAAGTTTTTAGCCTCATAATTTGGGCAATAACTCACTAAGAAACACTAATTGATTGAAGATAATTGAGATTGAAACTCAAAGGAGAAAGGGTGTTTTTAGTGAGTTTAGGCTTGAATTTGATTTTGGATTATGTGTAGTTGATTTACAGTAGCTAGGTTTTGAATTTAGGTGATTGATTTTGGTATTTATGAGAGGGATTTGAGAAGAAAATAGAGAGAAATTAGGTATAGAGAAATTTTGGCATAATTTCCCCTTATTTTCCTAATTTCCCTAATTTCTAGGGCTTTTTGGAGAGAGATCTTTCTTGATTTTTGTGTTGGAATTTTTTAATTTTCAAAAGAGGAAAAAGCCCCCCAAAAGCTCTCTTTAAAGCTTCTATTTATAGGCATTTGAGGTTAGTGGCATTTAGTGTAAATTCCCTTGAATATTCAAGGTTATTAGGTCATAGTATATACTCTCACTTTAAAGAGTTGACTTGAGGCCCCTGTACTCTCAATTATTTTTACATTTCGTACCTATACTAAATTTTCTACACATTGCACCCCTACACTCTAAAAAATTTGACATTGTACCCTTATTTTAACAGGCAAGTTCATATACTACAGCAGCATTCTGACGTCAGCTGTATCAGTCCAAACAAACATATGCACGTGTGCATAAGCTCCATATTGGTTGAACATCAAATGAATAAATTAACATAAAAGTTATTCTCTTAGTATCACTAAACTCGTGCTTCCATAGTTTTCTAAAAAAAATTGTGGTTCCACTTTTCTTCCATTCCTCGTAATCTTGTTATTCTTGGACTGCTTGCATGGCCTGTAATTATGGACTTCCTCTTTAACTTCATGTTTATGATGATGATTTCAACCTAGGAAGGCGTTATTACAGGTGTGGTTCATAAGAGGTGAGATTTATTGGTTGAAATTTATTTCTTAGAAATTGATTATCAAAGCATTTGGGTTAGCATCTAACAATTTTTATTATTTATCAGAATCAAAATTGTGGCATATGCATGTGGGTTGATAAGGAATATACTAATCATGAGTTGATGTACATCAATGAATTAAGAAAAGAGGTTCATGATCTCGAAGAAGAGAGGAATGATGCACTATGTCAAGCAGCCATGGCAAATGTTCTTAAAGATAAGATCGTAGAACTTCATTCTAAGTACAGAGGAAAAATTGAAAAGTAGAAAGCCAAGTATGCAAAACTTAAAGTTCATTTTGAAGACAACTACAATCAATGATATTTGGTTGAACATGAGTTGCACGTTTTAAAAGAAGAGAATGAACTGCTGAAAGAGGATAACAAGAAGTATAATACTGAAATTGACGTTTTAGAAAGCAAAGTTAACACTCTTCAAAATGATAATCAAAATTTAAAGTGTGAGATGGGGTTATTGTACGTTACGTATGATCAGATAAAGGAGGAGCTGATAGCTTGAAAGGAAAAAAATTTGTTTTATGTTTATGTAATTTTCCTAGTTATTTTGTTATGTTGTTTTGTTGTTCTAATAGTCAAGTAATCAAAGCACTAGTTGCAGCTCAATCGATTTTGTTGTGTTTTTTATGGCACAATGAATGAAGTATTTATGACTTCAACTGTGATGCACAAAACAACTATGCTATTGAATATTTCATATTTGTACAGAAGACAACATTTACTTCATAACTAAAAATAATAAAACTTTAGTTCGATAAGTGTTATTTAGCCAGCGTATTTGAACTTAACTTAGAATCTCATAAAATAAATACACACTCGACATAAGTAGCTAAAACAACAAAAGGTTAACAAACATAACAACATCCATAAAGTTGGCACAACTACAAAAAAGTCTGATCTAAATAGGTTGGCACAAGCACATCCACATCCTAATTGACATCCTTTCTTCATGTTTTCCAAATAGGGTTGACATTGTTGCCATCTTTTATTTTTATCCCTGCAACTTTTAAAGTTTCATCTGAAATTGCACTATAGAATATTTTATCTTTTAAATTCCAATTATTTTCAGCAGGTGCTTTGCCTTTAGGGGTTGCATTATTCTTTTTACTTAGAGGTGGCTTGGACCTGTCAAGGGCTGCCATTAACCCTTGAGCTAACTGAGAATTGTTGTTGTATAAACCAAATAAAGGTCTTAAAGTATTGGATGTCTAAAAAACATCAATTAAGTTTAATGTCCATGTAAAATATAAAAAAATAACAAAACAAGTAAAATGCAAGATCCTTACATAAAGAGCAGCTGCTCTTGTGTTAAGGTTAACATAGCAACCTTGCCCTGGTGGTTGTTTCTTTTTGCTAACATAATAACATCCTGGTGTGAACTTGGCAAATTTAGGTTGAGAAGCACTTCTACTTGGTGTTTCAACTTTTGATGTTCTGTGTTTAGGCTGTGAGCTGGACAATATTTCATTCAACAACTCTTTTTTTTTTTTTTTTGAGAGGAACCTTCACTTTACGGCTTTCTCTTATGTCTGACTAGTTGTGGAGCCTGAAAAAAAATATACATAATTATTGCATGATAAAAAAAATATTAGTCAAATAAATAGCAGTACCTCTGTGGTTCTCTTAAGACATTTTCTTCTATTACGTCCTTGCTCTTTACAAATATTGCAGCTCATAACTCTGCTAGTTCTTGGTAGCTTGCAAGCACTAGTTTTTTTTACTTCATCCTTGTCCTTCTTCCTATTTATTTTTGGCCTGCCAGACATTTTTTTAAATGCAGGAGGTTCAATCCTCTCCTTACCAGTATTTGGCCACTGCTTAGGTCCAGCAACACACTGAATGGTACATTTGTAAGCTTTCAGGTACGCTTCTTTCTTGCACTAATGTGAAATATATTTATCTGGATCCTCTAATTCATGGTATATTATTGCTACTACATGTTGGCAAGGAATGCCAACCAAGTCCCATTCTCTGAAGCTGCATGTTGTTGCTACTTTGTTCATAGTATGCTTGTTGCTACTGTCAATGATATGTGTCAGTTCAAAGACACTTTATCCATTCCATTCAATCTTCCAATCATATGATCTTAGCTTGTTCTTTTCTAGCTTCATCAATGCTTTTGGGGATACATCTGATATCCAAGTCTGCACTAAGTTCCTCTTTCTCCAAAGTCTGTTCATCACCGGAATTCTAATGTCTTCCAACATGGTTATTATGCTCTTCCATCTCGCCTCCAATACCCATCCATTAAAAGTCTCAGAAATGTTGTTGTCAATGACATCACATTTGACATCAGTGTTAATGAAAACCTTGTACCATTTCTCCATTGGATAATGAATAGTATCATCAATGATCTTATCACCTAATTTCTCAAAATCTGCTAACTTTTCCTTTAGTTCCTAAGCATATGTTGACCTAGCACAGCTCCAAAAAGCGCATTTTCTTTCCTCCCCTCTCCATTTCTTTGCTCAGTTAGCATAAATGTGTCTGGCACACATTCTATGCTTAGTAGATGGTAAAACATCATGCATTGCCATCTTCAAACCCTATCAAATAACAAACATTATAATGTCAAATAATTCAGTTGATATTCATGTAAAAATAAAAATAATACAAGTTAGAATTAATACCTTTTACATGTCTAATATAACAATTATCCTATCCCCTTCTCCAAATGACAGGTCATACTGCAGACACTTAAGAAACAAGGTCCAAGCCATACAAACATAAAACCTGCTGAATAATTGTCTTCTTTCAAGGTTTTCAGAGCAAGATTTTGCAAAGCAAGTTGACCTTGGATTTGTTTGGCCAACAGCAATAGCATAGTCATGTAGTCTTGAGTACTCAACAACATAATTGCCCATTCATGATTTTCATCTTTGCATTTCTACATGCAATAATGCTGACATGCAAGAGCCTGCATTTGCTTTAGTTTAATGTTTGGTTGGCTCAAAATTCTACCTCTAAAATGCTTCACAATCTATATGCTTCTACAAAAAGATGATTTATTTATCCTACAACATTTATTATGTGAGTTGTAGGTTTTTACAGTTAGTGTATTCATGGCATTATGCATACTAACTAGTAAAACCCATGGACAGCCACTCTTGCATTGTGCCCTAACCCTCCTAGGTTCATTCTTTATATACCTAATTAGCAAACCGTTTGTAACTACATACCTAGCAATACCATCTCTAACCTCTGCAATGTTCTTAAATGCCATGCCTAAACAAAATGTAGGAATGGCAGCCTTTGTGTCAAACCAAATCTGTGATTTCCTTTTGCAGCTTTCATCATGCAACACATCCTCATCAGTATCGCTAAACTCACTCTTATCTTCATCACTGTCATGATATACACTGTCATTCCCATCACTTACGTTGTTCTCCTCAATAATGACATCAGCTATATCATCACCATTGTCATTAGCATGTTCACCATCTGAGATAATGTCCTCACCATCAATCTCTTCTTCAGTCAATTTTCCATTCAATGATTTTCTCCTCACCCTATATTCTCTAACATTCTTCCTAGCTTCTTGCAACTCATCATCTTCATCATCAGTTTGGCAAGGGACATTAACACAAATCTCATTAAAAGTTTGATGAGGGCAATCATCACATAACATGAAGTCACCAAAGTCTATATCATCAAAGTCAAAGTCCCTAAAATTGATGTGGTCAGCTGGTAGTTTGGTTAGAGGTGGATAATTATTTTCAGTAGGTTGATCATTATTTATAGGTGGATCATTGTTTAAAGGTGGCTCATTGTCTTGAGGTGGCTTATTGTCTATAATTGGCTCATTGTTTTCAACAGGGTCATTGGGTACATTTTGGTCATATGTTTCAATGTCAGTCTACATTCTAGTCCATCTAACTACCTATCACATGTGTTTCCTATTTGAATAAAAGGTTACCCATTCATTACATCACCCACATCACTAAAGAACTCATGGTCAATACAAAACTCTAGTTTATCCCCATCCCTCATATCAATACTAATTTTTGTTACATCTCTATCATTTTATACCAACTTAAATATCCTACTACCATGTTTTTTATAATACAGACCACCAATAATATTGTAACCCAATTCCTTAATATAATACATAATATTTTGAAAAGACAATAAGTCAATATCAAGTAATTCATCTGCTATATGAGACCTACCTCAAATATACGTTCCAATTTCCCTTCTTATAGTACCATCATGATAAATATTTAGCTACACCAGAATGTCACCCATTATTTTTTTTACAGTCAACCCTAGTACAGAGCAAACAAGACATAAAAATTAGCTTACACAAAGCAAACAATATTTTATAAACAACCCCACCAATTCATTCAGAAAATGACATGTGTAAATAAATAAACATTCATGCATAAACCTTTTTGAGAAAATATACAACTCACTAACTATTACAAACCCAAAAAAGCCAACATTGAAAGTGACATAGCAAATGCATTTGGGGACCATTTCGGGACCACTATGCAACCCAACCACAAACATACCCACATTGCCTACCACTGAGACAACAACTTAACATAAACTATTCATTTTTTGTTTGTAGCTTCAGAAAGGATCATTTTAAAAATTAAAAAAAGGGCACTTACCTTTAGCTTTGTAGTTTTTCCCACTTTTCTTGCACTTAGCTTCGTATCTTTATAGTGTTTAGATAACGACTTATCTTTCATGCAAAAGATAGGAAATGAAGCTTCGCATTATCACTTTCAACTGTGTTATGAAAAAAATACAACCTATCTAAAAATTGATTTTAGAATTGAAGAAGATTGGAAGCTCAAAGATTTCGATTTCTTCAGCTGGAGTAGGGGAATAACAATTTGGGGATTTAGGGATTTTGACCATTTAGTAATTAGGTAATATAGCTAAACTTCCAACTCATATGAGACGTGGCGAAGTGTTTTTCATGAATCTTCTCACTTAATAGAGCATGTATTACATGCTAATGGATTCTGTCAAATAAGGATGTAATGTCAAATTTTTAAGAGTGTAGGGGTGCAATATGTAGAAAATTTAGTACAAGGGTGGAATGTAAAAATAATTGAGAGTATATGGGCCTCAAGATGGGTTTTTCCTTCCAAATTTGGAATATTCCTTACTTGGAAAGCACCTTTTTTTACAATTGCCCCTTTTTGGATAAGGACAAAAGGAGGTAGACAGTTGTGGGACCCAGTTTGGCCACTGGAGGTCAAAATTTTAACTTTTTACCAAATGGGACCCACTGACACACTAGAATTTTAGAAGACAGTTTCAGACTAAAATTCAACTCCGGGAGCTCTATTTGACCACTGACAAGTCCTGTTGACCAAAGTTTGACTTTTGTTCTCAGGGCTTCCAAAGGTTAAACTAAAGCTTCAAGAATTAAAACCAGACTGAAAACTACAGAAAACATACTATAAATAACCCTTATATATGACTGTACTTATTGGTTTAGAAGACATGGCTTGGGTGAACTTCTCTCTGATTATTCTTCTCTAACCTCTTTCTCAATACCAAAAAGGTAGGGTTAAGGTTTGAGCAGGGTTTAGTTAGGTCTTGAAATAGTGTATTTACTGATCGAGCAAGGTTTTAATGGTTCGGTGGATTTTGAAATAGTTTGAATTTCAATTCTCTTTATCAAATTGACTATCTGATGAGACATTTTAGCTTTTTCATCATCGACTATCAGGGTTTTAAAAAATGACCCCAACACCCTCCTTTCTCGTGAAGATTCATCCTCGAATCATTAACCTCGTCAAAATCGAAAGGAGATAAATTAGAAACATTGAAAGTAGCGCTAACACCATAATCACCGGGCAAGTCTATTTTATAAGCATTATCATTAATCCTTTCTAGAACTTGAAAAGGACCATCGCCCCTAGGATGTAACTTAGACTTGCACAAACCAGGAAACCTTTCTTTCCTTTAAATGAATCCAAACCCAATCACCAGGTTCAAAAATCACTTTCGCCCACCCCTTATTAGCTTGTTAGGCAACTTTTGTATTCTTTTATTCAATATTCATGCGCACCTTTCATATGATAGCCTAATAGAATCAGCCTTTCTTTTACCATCTAAATCAATTTGCATATACAAAGGCAAAGATGATAAATTTAATGGACTTAAAGGAATGAAACAATAAACAAGTTCAAAAGGACAATAATGAGTAGATGAATGCACACTACATTTTATAAGCAAATTCAATATGTGGAAAGCACTCCTCCCATGATTTCAAATTCTTTTTAATTAATGTGTGCAATAATTAACCTAAGGTATGATTTACTGCCTTAGGTTGGGGGTGACATATAGTAGAAAATAACAACTTAGTCCCTAATTTACCCCCACAAAGTCTTTCAAAAATAGCTAAGGAACTTAACATCCTTATCACTAACAATAGTTCTACGCATACCATGTAAACGCATAATTTTCCTAAAAGCAATATTAAAAGCATCATCAGTTTAATGACATGCAATAAAATGTTCCATCTTTGAAAAATGATCCATAACCATAAATATTAAATCATTACCACATTTTGACCTAGGTAAACCTAAAACAAAATCCATAAAAATATCAACCTAAGGCATACTAAGTATAAGTAGTGGCATATATAACCCATAAGGCTTAAATTTAGACTTAGCTTACTTATATACAATGCACTTATCATAAAATTTTTGTACATCCATTCGCATGTTAGGCCAATAAAAGTAATCATGTAGAACATCTAAAGTCTTAGCAACACCAAAATGCCTCATTAATCTACCTTTACGTGCTTCCCTTACCAAAAGTTCACTCATACTACTCATAGGCACACATAAATGATTATCTCTAAATAAAAACCCATTATGCCTATAATACTTATCAAATGCAACCTTTTCACATGCATAATAAAATTTGCTAAAGTCATGGTCATTTGCATATATTTCTTTGATGTACTTAAAACCTAATAACTTAGCATCATGAATAAAAGGAAGTACATACCTTCGAGATAATGCATCAGCAACTATATTTTCCTTACCTTGTTTATATCTTATGACATATGAAACAGATTTAATAAACTCACTCCATTTAGCATGGCATTTGTTTAACTTTTGTTGTCCCTTCAAATACTTCAAAGATTCATGATCGATGTGAATCACAAACTCTTTGGGTCATAGGTAATGCTGCCATGTTTGTAAGGCTCAAACTAATGCATACATCTCTTTATCATATGTAGGATACTTCAAGGCAGCTTCATTCAACTTTTCACTAAAGTAAGTGATTGGCTTTCCTTCTTGCATAAGGACAGCTCTAATACCCAAACCTGAGGCATCACATTCAATTTTAAAAGTATTAGAAAAGTTGAGAAAAGAAAGTAAAGGTGCTAAAATCTACTTATCCTTAAGTGTGGTAAACACTTTCTCTTGTACATCTCCCCATTTAAATCCCACATTCTTCTTGATTAATTCGATCAATGGTGTAGTAATTGTGCTAAAGTCTCAAATAAATCTTCTATAAAAACTTGCCAAATCATGGAATAAACGAACTTCTCCAACAGACTTAAGTGTAGGCCATTCTTAGATCGCCTTAACCTTTTCTTCATCCACTTTAATGCCTTGTGCACTCACCACAAACCCTCAAAAAATGAGTTCACTCATGCAAAAAGAACATTTCTTAAGGTTAGCATACAACCTTTCTTTTCATAAAACATCAAAAAATGAACGTACATAATCAAGATGTTCATCTATTGACATACTACAAAACAAGTATATCATCAAAATAAACAACTATAAACTTCCCTAAAAATGCACGTAATACATGGTTTATTAATCTCATAAAAGTACTAGATATATTACTTAACCCAAAAGGCATAACTAACCACTCATATAACCCATATTTTGTTTTAAAAGTAGTTTTCCATTCATTCCCTCTCTCATCCTAATTTTATAGTGATAATATACTCAAGTATGATCATTTGATGACTACAACTCACATGAAGAAGTTCAAGGATGCTTTAGGAGTGTTCGTGAAGCAAAAGATGAAGCTTGAGTTAATGAATCAAAGCACAAATGCAAATGAAGCTCAATTAAGTGAATTTAGAGAAAGTTTGATATAAGGGCAAAATCATCATTTTTACACCTTATTGTCATATTTTGACCCTTAAAATGAAGAATTCATATGAAACTCTTCAAGTGGAGCAATTTGCATTCAAAATACATGAAGTGCGATTTTGAAGATTTTGGAAGGTTCTAGAAGATGCTAAGGGAATCTATAAGAAACAAGAATCTTTCAAGAATATTCTCTATAAATAAAACCATAGATGTGATGGAGAGTGGCTGCTATTCATATTTAAAGAGTTGGTCAAATTTTTTTTAGTTATCATGAGTTGTCAATTGGACTTTTCAAAGCTTAGTTGTCATTAGCTATCAATTTGACTTTTCAAAGCTTAGTTGTCATATTTTTTGAAGGAATCCTCTTTAGTTAAGGATTTTCCTTTATATGAGTCTTTAGGAATAAGTAAGAAAACATTTTTCTTTCAGGATTAGGATGTTTACATGCCTATATAAAGTCTAGAGTATTATAGCACAAATTTTCACAAGTTCTTATCAATTAAATTCAAATTCTTGTGAGGTTAAAGTCCTTTTCTTTTTTTTAAAAAAGAACTTAATGAATTTATCAAGTGAAGGCTTTGTACATTCAAACCTAGTTTAATTTAGACTTAAAATTGACTTAGTTAAATCTTATATTTATATTAAACAACCTGTAATTCTTTATAATTAAGTATTGGTTATTTGAGGGTCTTGTTGGGAATTAGAGTTTTTCTTTGCTTGATTTATGAATGATACTTGGCTAGGTTATCAAGATTGAATACGGGTTTGGTACAAGTTAACCACATTCGTATCATTTGGCATCAAAGCTTTGGCTCATTAATCTAGTACGTATCTTTACTTTTCTTTGTTGTTTGCATTTAATCCTTAAAAAAACTAAAAAATGATTATGTTTTATTTCATTCACTCTTGTGTCTTATTTGATATCAATTCGTTGTCTTTGTGATCTTAGTGATCAAATTTGTTTTTCTTTGTTATCTTGAGTCAATTTCATTATTTTCTTCATATTCCAATTTGTTTCTAGTCTTTAAACACCAAAAAAAAAAAAAATCAAATTCGTGTCTACTCTTGTTATTTTGCATGTTAAGGGTTATGTTTGTCACAAATACATGTCAATATCAGTTTGCTCTTAATTTGGCCGTTTTAGCATCTGTTATATATAAAAGGAAAAAAGAAAGAAAAAACAAGTTTATATCAATTAAATTTGAATTCTTGTGAGGTTAAAGTCCTTTTATTTTTTTTTTAAAAAAAAAGAACTTAGTGAATTTATCAAGTGAAGGTTTTGTGCATTCAAACCTAATTTAATTTAGACTTAAAATTGACTTAGTTAATCTTAGGTTTATATTAAACAACTTTTAATTCTTTATAATTAAGGTTCTTAAGTACATATTATTTAAGGGTCTTGTTGAAAATTGGAGTTTTCCTTTGCTTGATTTATGAACGATCCTTAGCAAGGTTATCATGTATTCCATGTCATCTTCGCGCACACGTCATTTGCCACTTGGTACCACGTCATTTGCCAAGTAGGATTACTTAACGGTGTTACAGAATTTGTTACTAAAGTGCTAACGACGACGTACTACAAGTCACCTAAGTGTAAAAAAGAACCATTCTAAAAACGTTAAACCACTGGGTACTATTCCGTACTTTTTTCTAAAAAATATTATTTAAAACAGTTATTAAAAGATTAAATCGGTCAAACTAAAACAGAAACCGGCTAATTTAAAATCGATATGAAACTAAAAGTTAATTTAATTCAAATTTAGTTCCATCTAAGATGAAATCATTAACCGCCGGTACATAAACTGAAACCGACGGCTCCCTGGTGACCCCTAGTTCAAGGGGCTAAAAAAAAGCATTAATTTCTCGGATTTGAATACTTAATGAGTAATAAATATTTATTTAATTATAAATTTATTTATTAATTGGGTATAATGCACAAAGAGTGCAAGTCCACAAATGACAAATGCAGTTTAAAAAAGAAAAAAGTCACGTGTTGTTCCGTGAAAATCACGCGACGCACCAACTGCTGATTAAATATAACCATTGAAACCCATAGGCCAATTAAACACACAATAAAAGAAAGTATAAACAGATAGAAGATTGACTAGTATTTCTCATTTCTTTAAAAGAAAATAATAATAATTCAGACATCTTTTGATAATAATTTACAAAAATTGCCACGTAACAAAAAAAAAAATTTCACAAGACGGACCTGTGGTTCCTATCAAGAAACCCCTCCAAAACCACTCTCCTTTTGTGCTCTTCCCAGTTGAAGTCCGCTTCGCATAAAACCAGCCCAGTTTTCTCCATTTCATGTGGACCGAGGTTAACCCGTAACCTAGGAACAAAATATAACCATGCACACGTACAAAGAATGGCACACAACCGACCCCATAGCAACATTATTATCAAGGTCACCATCACAATCGACAGGCCAATTACTGGGTCAAATCTTTTCCCAACCACTTTAGCCTCTCTCCGATCCTTTTTTGCAGCAACCCGTGACTTTTCTGGCGAGGTTGAGGTCACCGGGAAAGACGTCGAGCGGCGAGTCGTCAGATGTGACTTGGGTTTTGCCTTGGGTGAACCAGGCTGGCTGGACCCATTTCTTATAGCGTCTATTTTCCAGCAGAAAGACAATTCTTTCGGAGAAATGACTGCAAGATCCGAAAACTTCCCATTTTCATGGATGGTATTTTTGTCGCAAGTCTGAAACCAAACATCAAAAGTTAGTACAATAATAAAAATATTGTGAAGGACATATAGTGATAGGCATGAGATTCTATATATATTCATTAACCAGTACAAGACAAGCACTATACGATTGAACTTATTTTGATTGCTCGCTTTTTGTTTTTTTGAACCCAATTAAACTTACCTTAACTTGTTTAACACACTTGCAAGGCAACGACCAAAGTAAAATTGGATGTAAATTCAAATTATGACTGATTGTGCTTTTCCTTAACATAAGGGACAACAACTACGAGATCTTTAATTTCTTTTTCATGCTATAAGATCATTTACACCTAACAGTAAGCAAAGCAGATTTTGGTTGATACATTACTATTGCATAAATATGCAGGTGGAAGCGCAAAAACTGAACTAAAACGGTAAGTGATTCGTATAATAAAATCTATAATGTCTTTGGATGTTTTTATCAGAACGATGACATACCTCTTTTTGTCTATCTTCAGATTTTTTATTTGAATTAGCAGCAACTTTAGGAGCTGGCGTCTGTAATTTATCTTTAGCTGCCGGATTTGGATGTTTTAAAGAGTCATCGGAATTGATCTTCCTCAGCTTCGACTTCTTTGACATAAAAGACTTTTTAGCCTGTAACCTCTCAGAGAAATTTGTAGAGTCGACAGGAACAGTTTTGGAGCCCGTTTTCTTAAACAGAAACGTTGATCGGGAAAAGAACCAGTGCTTATGATTACCTTGTTCGACATCTTTTGAAGGTTTTCTACTCCCAGAAACTTGAAATCCAAAGCAACTCAAAAACAGCGGAGAGATTTTGGCTTTGGGTTTTATTTGACAGGATTTGTTTTGATTGTCTTCGTCCATTACAGAGAGGAATGAGGAGAAGAGAAGTCGGCATGGAGAGCTTTGAATCCTTGAAACGGTTGGCTCAATTGTTTAGGTCACTATTTCCTCTAAATAACAACTTCATTTGTCTAATAGTCAAACAAATAAATTTCAACCTAGAATATATATATATATATATACAAATAAAATTCTATCTAAATAATTATATGACATTCTTTTAACATTTCTAACGTTAATATCTTTCTTATTTTAAAAATAATTTTATAGAATATTTTTTCAAAATTATAATGAACTTTTTTTACAATATTTTTAAAAGAAATAGAATAATAATTAATCATAAAATAATGAAAACTTTTTAATTAAATACTAATACTTTTCTCTACTTTAAAAATAATTACATGAAATATATTCCAGTTCAATTAATAATAAGATAAAAATTAAATTAAATTAATTTTAATTCTTTATTTTAAAATTTTAATAAATATTTTAAAATAGTAAAACTGTTATTTTATCTAACATAAATACTTCTATCAAAAAAAATTACGTGTTATATTTTGAATTATAATTTTAGTGAATTATTAATTAAATAAATTTTATTATTTATTGTCTAAAATTATCATTTATTGTATTTTATATATAATATATATGTAAATCTAACATTACAAACTTAATTTATTATGATTTAAATAATTTTTTATTTAAATAATTGTACAAAATTCATTCGATATTTTATAATGCTAAAATTTTTCTCTACTATGAAAATAGTTTTATGCAATATTTTTTAAAAAAAAATTATGATCATTATTAATCATATTTATTAATTATTTTCTTACTAAGTACTAATAAAAGTTTTGAAATTAGTTAAAAAATATCTTGTCTATGAGTTCAATATTGTAATCTTAGTGGATTTATAGTTTTATAATTTTAATAAATTTTTTATTTAAAAATTATATATCATTTTTATGATATTTTATAATGTTAATATTGTTATCCACATTAAAATTAATTGCATATAGTGCTTTTATTTTTTAATAAATAGATAATAAAAATTTTAATAAACTTAATTTTAATTTTTTTTTCTTATTAACTTTAGTGTGATGATTTAAAAATAATAAAAATACCATTTTTTCTATATTACATAAATACTATTCTCAAAAATTACATGCTTTATTTTATAAATTATGAATATATTGTTATCTTAGTGGATTTATAGTTTTATAATTTTAATAAATTTTTTATTTAAAAATTATATATCATTTTTATGATATTTTATATTGTTAGTATTGTTGTCCACACTAAAATTAATTGCATATAGTGTTTTATTTCTTAATAAATAGATAATAAAAATTTTAATAAACTTAATTTTAATTTTTTCTTATTAAATTTAGTGTCACGATTTAAAAATAATAAAAATACTATTTTGTCTATATTACATAAATACTATTCTAAAAAATTACATCTTACTTTCCAAATTATGAATATACGTAATTGGTAAAATATAAAATCTTCTAATTAATTTAGTTTCAATTCTATTCTTATTAAACTTTAATTTAATAATTTTTAAAGACAATAAAAATATTATTTTATTTATATGACAATTTGATATTACATATTTAATAGAGTTATAATATAATAATTTATTAAAATATTAGCAACTTTTCTATTTAAATAATTATAAGACACTCTTTTGATATTTTAATATTAATACTTTTATTTTAAAATGCTTTTATAAAATATTTTTAAAACATTTTGTCGTGATTAATCATAATTTTATACAATACTTTTATTAACTACAAATTTTTTATAGTTAATTTTTTTTAAGTTATTATAATTTTATTCAGTTACTTATTGAATTTAATTTAATAAGACTTCTAAAATTATTTTATCTAATGTGATTTATGTAGATAAACTAGAAGTTAACCTAAATAAAATTTAAAAAAAATACTTTCAACAAAATTATAGCTAAAATTTTGATTAATTTTAATTTTTTATTGAAGATAAAAAAAATAAAAGTTAACCTAATTAAAATAGAAAATATACTTTTAACTAAATTAACATTTTTAATTGCAAGTGAGGTAGAGGTATAATGATCACTTCTCTCTAAGGCATTTTTAATGGGAGTGATATTCCTTATTGTGTAGTCCACCAATACTTAGATTACATAACCCCAGTTGTTATACCATGGACCCCTGTCCATCTTACATTATGGACCACACATGTGTGGTAAAACGCATCTTTGCTTGCTTTCCATCTTCTGCTTTTAATTTCTTTGCTTGCTTTTTTTTTTTCATTGCACACATTCCCATCTAGCAAAAACCATATGTTTGTTTCTTTTTTGTCATTATACACATAAACCAAATAACAACGCAAGAAGTCTTGTGCTGTTCAAAAAATAATAATAATAACGCAGGAATCATGGCAACACCGTTCATGCTTTCCAAGGACAGTATAGAACTTCAATTCACAACAAACCACATTGCTGGAGTTTTCTTATGTTATTCCATTAATATGATTCATGTGTTTATTAATTTAAATTAAATTGAATGTGAACCTGCAGATGAAAATCAATGAATCTGCAAATAACCTTCGTTAATGAATATGCAGGTGAAGATCAATAAATCTACTGCATATTCATTGATTTTCACCTGCATATTCATTGATCTTCATCTGTATATTCATTGATCTTCACCTGTATATTCATTGATTTTGAGCTGCATATTACTTAACTTGTATAGATTCATTAGATAAAATATGTAGATTCATTAGTTAAAAAATATAGATTCATTAGATAAAATATGTAGATTAATTACTTAACTTGTATAGATTCATTAGATAAAATACGTAGATTCTTTAGATAAAATATGTTGATTCATTACTTAACTTGTATAAATTCATTAGATAAAATATGTAGATTCATTAGATAAAATATGTAGATTCATTACTTAAATAATGTAGATTAGTATTTGTCTATATCTATAAATTCATTAGTATTTGCCAAGAGATTCATTATTTATGTATATAGATTCATTAATATTTGTTTAGAGTTTTATGGCAATTCTATGCTTTTGGCAGAATGATGCTTGTGGCTACATGCTTTGCCTAGTTTTTTATCACAATCTACTTTAATAATATATTCCCAAATGCATAGGGCGTTAGTTTGGTCTCTATCAGCTCATGTATACATGAGCTTCTCTAGTATCGCTGCAATTAGAAATAAGAAATTGTAAGAAATACTAGCACTGTTGTACAGCAATAGGAAAGTGTACCCCAAAAAAATTGAAAGTCACTGTAACTTCAAGAATATTTTGCTTCTTTTTTCTTTTAAATCTCTTCATTTAAACATGCATATGAAACACTAAAAAATCATGTAAATTGTACCCATCAATTCATTTTTTAATCAAATAAGCAGCATCATTTTAGACTCATTCTCATACAATTACTCTTGACCAATTGGGCCTCTATATAGAAGAAAGTTGTAATCAACTTCCTACACAATATAAAAAATTTCAAGTTTTAAGCACACACCCCAACACGCATCAAAGCATAAGAGAAAAAAGTACCATCTTTTCTTCGGAAAATGGAGTATCAATTTATCATGGGAGGAAACATAGCTATGATTGTTTTGGGTTTTCTATAGATCAATAAGAACAATAAAATAGGGGCTTTAATGGAGGTTAGTGTGTTATAAAGGTTGCAAAGACACTCTAACTGATTTGCAACAACATCTTTAATGGAGTTACAACAAGTACCGGAAGGTTATGGGGTGAGAAATTTAAATGATAAGAATTCAGAAGGGATTTGAATTTGTGGTGATGATCATGGGGTGAGGCTCTTGTTACTGTGAACCAGAAGAGAAAGCTTTGAAAAAAAAGCAAGAGAGTGTTAAAAAAATGGAAGAGAGGAAATGTTAAAAAAAAACACACACGTATGATGGACTCTGGTCCATGTTGCAACATGGATAGGGGTCCATGATATAATTTGCGGCATAACCCTATTAATAATAATAAAAAAAACTTATATTTTTACTTAATACAATTTTTATACAACAAAAACCAAAATCTTTTTAGTAAATTCTATATAGTGCCACCCCTTTGTGTATGTATGTTTGTTGAAAGTAGTGTGTTGAATGAGAAATGAATATGAAATTACTACATCATTAATAATATGCATTCAATCTGAATGAATAATTTCGTTATGTAGTTTATGAAAATTAAATTTGAATGAAAATATTTTTTAATTTTTTTAAATTTTAAAATTTTTACAATCAAGTGATATAAATTTTAAAAAATGACTAAATTTATTCATTAATATAAAATTGATAATTGATCTAAAATTTGATTTTAACAATTGAATAAAAAAATTATTCATCTATTGTTGTGTAAGTTTAAAAATTTAAATTGATAAATGAAATTTAAAAGTTTTTTATTCAACTATTATAATTAATTTTTTGATCAATTATCAATTTTTTATTTATATTAACGAATAAAATTGGTAATATTTTTGAAATATATATCATTTAATTGTAAAGTTTTTAAAATTCAAAAAAATTAAAAAAAAAGTATAGGTTTAAAACTTTATAATTAGGTCATGTATGTATTTTTAAGAAAATTATCAAATTTATTTGTTGGTTAACCCTTAAAATTAATTTTTTATTAATTTATAGGACTTAATTGTGCTAAAAAAAGTTATAGGACTTGATTGTACTCACCAAAGGTCCAATATGGTCTAATTTTACAAAGAAGAAGTTTTAATTTGGCTTACAATAACAAAATATTGAATGTGAAATTAGGGTAAAACGTGAGGGTCCAATTTGCACCAAGTTCATGGTCCAACAGTGTGTTGATAAAAATCAATAATGGTTAAAGCAGTCCCAAATTCCTTAGACAGAGTTAGTTGAAGAGCCATAGCAATGTGACATGACTTTGTAGTCTCTATTCCTGTCTTACGAAGAAAATCATGAAAATATTTGTTTTAGGATAGTAATAACCCATTGGATAAATGCTTGACTTTAATACCAAGAAAGTAATGAAGTTGGCCCATGTGTCGAACTGGAAATTCAATTTGCACAGACTTGATAAATTAATGAACAAGAGAAAATGAAGATCCTGTAATTATAAAATCATCAGCATAACATAAAAAAATAATTTGTTAGCTCGATTGTTAAATATAAATAAGTAGGTAACGACTTTAGATATATGAAATTTGAAGGACTGTAAAAAGGTACTAAGAAGATGAAACCAAGTATAAGGGGCTTGTTTTAAGCCATATAAGGACCTGTGTAAACAACACAAAAAGTGGGGATTGTTAGAATCAATAAAACCTATAGGTTGATCCATATACAGTTTATTTGTAAGATGACCATGTAAGAATGCATTGAAGACATCAAGTTGTTTCATAATTTATCCTCTAGTAGTTGTAATAGAAAGACTTGTCTGAATAATAGTTTTCCTTAACCATTAGACTGAAGGTGTCATGAAAGTCTATCCCCATTTGTTGAGTGAATCCTTTTGTAACAAGATGATCTTTGTATCTTACAATAGACCCATCTACTTTCCTTTTGATATGATATATCTACTTGTTACTAACAATATTTTTGTTAGCAGGTTATGGAAACAAAGTCCAAGTGTTATTGGCAATGAGTGCTTGAATCTCATCATGCATAATAGACTATGATTCTTGGTAGTGTGGCTTAGTTATATGTGAGAGGTTCGATTTCAAGAAAATTGGTATGTGATTTATTAAGGTGAACAAAGTGAGCTTGTCATTTTTTCTGGTGGATGGATATAGGGTCATAGGATGTGTGCATTCATCAAGGGGAATGTGAGGGTTACAGGTGGGAGTAAGAACATTAGTGGGTTTATTAACCACTAAATTAAGATTGGTTAAAGTTGGAGGAGAGTTGGTTTGTGGTGATGTATTGGAGACGAAAGTATATGGTGATAAGGCTTCACATGGTGTGATTAGATTAGAATGGGGACTGAGTTATGATAAAGGAGAGGAACATGAGGGAGGATTGGATGAAGACAGAGAAGGATTAAGAGAGGAAAACATATTTACCTCTTTAGTTGTTAAAGTGATAGTAAATTGGAGTAATAATCTAAAGCCACGATATTAGGATAAGTTTTCTATGCTTGTTGACAATTGATTAGGAAAAGTGGTATAATGAAAAGTAGTTTCATCAAATTTAGCATGTTTAGCAATATATACTCGTCCACTTTGAATATCTAAACATAAATAGCCATTATGATTAGAAGAGCACAATGAAATGAAAATTTATTAGCATTATAAAGACATAAAAGTAGATATATATAGAATAATAATAAAAATTTAAATTTTGATATAAAGGGACTATACTATATAACAATTGAAAAGGACACTTATTTTGTAGTATTTTATAGGGTAAATAATTTATCAAATAAACACTTTTATCAAAAGTATATGACCAATATTTTAAAGGTAAATTAGCATGTGTTAACAATATAAGTCCCATGACAACAACGTGTCTAATTTTATGTTTAACACCATTTTGTTCATGAATGTAACGACGTGCCAGTCTGTGAACAATTCAAAATTTTTTAAATATGTATTAAATTTTTGATATTCCCCTCCAAAATCTAATTGAAAAGTTTTAATTTTTGCTTAAAATTGCCTTTCAACTAAAGATTAAAAAATTAAGAAAAATATTAAAGGCATCACTTTTATTTTTGAGAAAGTAAATCCAAGTATATCTAATATAATAATCAATAAACAATATAAAATATTTGCAACCTAAGCTAGATAATTCAGGTGCAGGACCCAAAAATTTGAGTGGACTAACTCAAATGGCATCTTACTTTTATGATTAACAAAAATTTAAATGTAATATTGACATTTTTTCTAATTGACAAGAGGCATATAAATAAAATGAAGAATTAGACAAAGGTAAATTGGTTTTCTTGAGAACATGAGAAACAATTCAACTTTGGGGATGTCTTAAGCGGGCATCCTAATTAGTAACCAAAAGGAGCTTACTTCAATAATGATGGAAAAACATACAATCCATTCTCACTCGGACCACATGATATGATCCTCAAAAAGGCATTTATGTGCAAATTGGTGTTCTATTTGTTCAAGATAGTGGATTGATCGAAGAGCGTGAGAAAGCTTGGCATGGAGCATTAAATTTGGCTGAATTTGAATCAATTTGGGAAGTTTGCACATAGATATAATTCTGTAGAAAAGGATGGACGAATTCTTTAGTCTTTTTCTATTTTTAGAGTCAAATAAGGAATATCCAAGAAGATTCTTGAAGATTTGAGAAGATTCAAAGACATTCCAAGTCCAAGTCAAAAGTCAACAAGTCAAGGTCAACAAGTCAAAGTCAAGGTCAAAGAAGGAGTCCAAGTTATATTAGGATTTTTGTATCTTCCTATTTAATGCTAGATTAATAAGAAACTTTTTATGTTTTCTAATTGTCTTAGATTGTCCTAATTTTGTAGGAATCCTTCTTACTTAAGGATTTTCCTTTATAGGAGTCTTTAAGAATAAGTAAGAAACCTTTTCCAT
>CATIWM010483501.1:0-14899 GCA_949671775.1 Mallotus repandus
TTTATTTTTTTATTTTTATTTTTTTATTTTCAGCATATAGATTATATTTTTAGGATTCATTTGCATAACACTTGAGAATTTGCACTCATTTATGTAAGATTTATTATGTGATTGCTTCCTTGAAAAAGTGCAATAATCTCCTATTAATGCTTTATTTGAATTTGTTAAGCTAGAGGAATAAATTATGGTTAAGGATATTTGAACTTTAATGAATTTAATGCTTACTTTCTTATTAAGTGATTGAACTTAGATTCTTGGGGCTGTAGAAAGATGATTGTAAGTAAAGCTTAAAGTCTAGTCTTTGTTGGTAGATTCTTGCATGTTTTGGTACCATAAAAATAAAGTGAGATGGAGCATAAAATACACTCACTAAACAAATTGCTTAGAGCAAGCTTTGAAGTGAATTATATTTGCATAAGCTCTATCTACTCCAATGCTCTAATATGAGTATGAGTATCCAAAGGATCCTTTAAAGGTATCCACACTGAGTAAAATGGGAAAGGTGGGGGATCACTGTAATTGGAAAATATTTATAAGTAATTAAATAAAAACATAAAATGAAACCTTACATGTTGAGAATGTGACTAGCTAAAAACTAGAATGATCTTTCCTTGCTTTCGTTTTTCTCCAAAATCAATAGTTTATTTTCATGAATTCAATGAGAAAATTTGTTGTTCACATGGTAATTTTTATATCCTTGACCTCGGTTTATTGTTTTAGTTTTCAAATTATTAAGTCTTATATTAATGGAAGATTAGAGTGGTTATTCAAGTGAAGCTAGCTAATGAGTTTTATTCATTATATGAATGAGGTTTGCTTGAGGACAAGCAAAAGCTTAAGTGTGGGGGAGTTGATAAGTTCTAAAAATTTCATATTTTAAGCACTAAATAATTGCATTTCATTAATAGAATTATAAGTTTTTTTATTTAAAAGCATATTTTAGATATAAATTGCATTATAACTTTAAAAAATATTAAAATTATAATTTTATGCATTTTTAATTACTTTTTATACTTTTTATAGTGCTTTTGCATTGATTTTGTAGGTTCTTTCATTTAGGAATCTATGTGGAAAGGAAAGCAATGAGAGCTTAAAGCTAGGAGCAAATTTGGCCGTTAAAAAAGGGCAAGAAAATAAAGATTTTGAAGAAGAGAAGAGATACAGTTATGTCATATTTTAGACAGAGGTGTACCTGATTTAAGAAATCATAACATTATTGAAAACTATTCTGACACAGCTGTGTCAAAGGAGCGACACAGCCATGCCACAGAGCTACATTCCAGGAGTCTGTTGCTTGACATATCCATGTCGGTCTGGAATGCTGAATTTGGAAAGTTGTTTTTAGGGTTTTTGTTTAACTCTATAAATAGAGAAGTTTTATTTTACAGAAATATACGATCTTGGAGGGGATATAGAACGACACTTTTTTACATAAGAATTATTTTAATTTTCAACTCAACCTATTGGATTGAAGAACAAGGGTTGATGATTCAAGACAATATTGAGCAAGCTGAATAAAAAGAGTTTTTCTTCTTATATTCTCTTAGTCTTTATTTATTTATTTCTAATATGTTATCATTCTTCATCTCTTCTTGTTTTTCTCTAATTCTATGAGTAACAAGGTAGATTAGTTAGGGTTTTAATGAACCCGGCTCAACATGAACTTAATCAAATAAATTCTAAATAAAACGTTATACATTTCATGAGAGTTATTAGACTTAATGCTTTTCATAGGCTTAGCTACCCTTTGAATTGAATTAGACACTGGAGTTAGATCAAGAGATTAATTCTAGTGAGAAAGGCAATAACAATCTACTAATTTAAATTGACTTGGTCAAGAGACATTTCAATATTAATATTCGATAGAATATTGCTTGAATAAATTAGTTATGATTAATCACTTGTGCTAGTGAGAGCTAGATAATCATTTAATTATCATAATTGATTAATTGTGGGTGCACTTAAGAGAGATATCACAATATTTAAGATGCTTCAGAAATGAAATGTTATCCATAATAATCAAGACTTTATTATATTTAGAATTAAATTGAGCTAGGTGATTTAAACCCTAAGATCTTTAATTATATATATTTCGTGACAAAATTTTATATTATTTTAGGTATAATTTACTTTGTTTGCTCATTGAATTATAGATAGTCTAGACAAACAAAATATTAAGAGTAGCTCTGTAATTAACACTATCCTTGTAGGAACGATATCTTTCTATATTACTACTTGTACGATTCCGTGCACTTACGGATTTTGCCCATCAAGTTTTTGGCATCGCTGCCGAGGATAGGTAAGTTAATATAGAGAATAAATTAATATTGTTTTATTTAGACATTTTTATTTTTATTTTATTTTATTTTATTTTAGTATTTGGAAGCACTTTTTTGTTGTTTGTTTGATTTTTAGGCACTTTTGTGAGTGTATGCACTTATCGAGAAGTACAAGGAGAAGGGGAGAAATTCAAATTCCAATTGATTCGAAAACTGAAAGAACTCTTCACAAGAGACTTAGAGAACAAAGAAACAGGGATGGATAATGGTAGAGTTGAAAATGATGGGGTTAATGGGTAAGATCCACCTGCTTGACAACAAGAAAATTAAAACAGACCAAATGCGCAAAGAACTATGCGAGACTTTGTCAGTCCACATTTACAAGAAGATTAAAATCCTATTGTCAGACCTGCTATGGTAGCTAATAACTTTGAAATCAAGCCAGTTATGATTCAGATGATCCTGAATTATCAGTTTAGTGGGTTATCATATGAAGATCCTATTAGGCATATGACTAGATTTTTGGAGTATTGTTCAACATTTAGAATGAATGGAGTGCAACCAGAAGCAATAAGGTTGATTCTCTTTCCTTTTTCACTCCCGGATAGGGCAAAGAGATGGTTCACAAGTTTGCCTCCTAATTCTATCAATACTTGGCAAGAGTTGTATACTGCATTTTTCAACAAATATTTTCCACCTGCCAAATTTTTGAAGATCAGGAACGAGATTAATTCTTTCTATCAGCAGGAAGATGAAAACTTTTATGAGTGTCGGGATAGATTTAAGGATTTACAGAGGCAATGTCCACAACATTTGATACCTGCTCGGGATTTGTCTCAATATTTCTATAAAGGAGTAAATCCTGCAGTTAGAGTCAATATTGATGTAGCTACTAGAGAAACAATCATGTCTAAAACACATGAAGATGCTTTAGAATTATTTGAAAAAATGGCCAACATGCAGAGTTTATGGTCTAATGAGAGAGTTATACCTAGAAAAGGGGGAGCAATTGAGATAGATGGGTTGACAATGATGAATGCAAAGTTAGATGCATTGAGTAAGTGAATGGATAATATAGGACTGAATGTGATTTCTTCATCAGCATGCGAATTATGTCATGGGGGACATCCTACTATTGAATGTCAGCTTATGCAGAATTTGTCTATGAAGAATGTGAATTATGTGAGTAACTTTACTAAGGGACAGCAACAGAATTCCATGTTTGAAAATACTTATAATCCAAACTGGAGAAATCATCCAAACTTTTCATGGAGTAACAACAACAATAATTAGTGGAGATCACAAGCACCACCAGGGTTTGGAGGTACAAATGTGCAACAGCATCAATAAGATAAAGGATCATCATCCTCTATATCTTCTTTGGAAAGTAAAATGGAGAGATTTATGGAGTTGGTGACTGCATAAATGAATCAGCAAGATAAAGCTACAAAAAGACTTGAAGGAAAATTTGAACAATTTCATCAAGATACATAGCTTATGTTTAGAAATCCTTCATCTTCTATTCATAATCTGGAAGTTCAACTAAGGCAAATGGTGAATTCATTATCAGTAATGAATCAAGGAATTCTTCCTAGCAATACAGAGAAGAATCCTAAGGAGCATGTTAAAGCTATCACTTTGAGAAGTGGAACTGAATTACAACCACCAAAGCAAAAGGGGAATACACAGATAGAAGAGGTGATAGAAAAAGAAATAGAAGAAGCTGAAATACAAAAAAAAAAGGAGGAAAAGCAAAAATAGAAAGTGCAAGTGAAACCATATGAACCACCTGCACCATTTGCAGGCTGAAAAAGTAAGAGCATGATCGACAATTTGCAAAATTTCTGGAGATGTTCAAGAAAATGCATATCAACATTCCATTAGTGGAAGCAATTTCACAAATGCCAAAATATGCTAAATTCTTGAAGGAACTCATTTTCAGTCATAAGAAGCAACAAGAATTTGAGACTATTACACTTAGTAAAAAGTGTAGTGCTATAATCTCAAATAAGCTACCACTAAAGAGGAAATATCTAGGGAGTCTTACTATACTATGTTCAATTGGTAATTTAGAATTTTAAAAAGTTCTTTGTGATTCAGTACTTCTATTAATTTAATGCCTTGTTTGCTTACAGGAAACTTGGACTATGAGAGGCAAAAGCAACCCACATATGTTTGCAACCTACAGATAGAACTATTAAAAAGCCTTATAGAATAGTGGAAGATATGCTAGTCAAAGCAAGAAAGTTTATCTTTCCAGTTGATTTTATAGTGCTCAGTTTTGAAGAAGATGAAGAGGTACCTTTAATATTAGGTATGCCTTTTATGTATATTGCTAAAGCTATAATAGATGTTTATGAAGGGACTCTTACATTATGAGTTGGTGAAGAAAGTTGTAAGTTCAATATGTATCAAGGTATGAACCATCCTTCTAACCTTGATAATTGTATGAAAGTTTATGTGATTGATGATTGTGTTTTAGAAGTCCAACGATAGAGGTTGGAAAATCATATGAATTAGAAGATATTGAGAAGTGCTTACATGTTGACTCTCATGAATTTGATAAATCTATTAAACAAAAAGAATAATTTATTCATCATGCATTACCTAAAAATATTGAACCTACACCATCTTCAATAGTTAAACCACCTAGTTTGGATTTGAAACCATTACCTTCACAATTGAGATATACATTTCTAGGTGAGAATGAAACATTGCCAGTAATTATTTCATCAAAGCTTTTTAAAGAACAAGAGGAAGTATTAGTAGAGTTATTAAAGAAATGAATAAAAGCTTTAGGATGGCAAATTTAAAATATTAATGGAATTAGTCCATCATATTGCATACATAAAATTTTAATGGAGGATAATCATAAAACTACAATAAAAAGACAAAGAAGATTAAATGCTAATATGCAAGAAGTTGTTAAGAAAGAGGTTGTTAAACTCTTAGATGCAGGAATAATTTATCCTATTTCAGATAGTTCAAGGATTAGTCCTATACAATGTGTACCTAAAAAAGGAGGGATGACCATAGTAGAAAATGATGAGGGAGAATTAATTCCTACTACAGTAGTAAGTGGATGGAGAGTGTGCATAAACTATAGAAAACTTAATAAAGTGAGTAGAAAAGATCACTTTCCACTTCCATGTATTGATCAAATGTTAGAAAGAATTTCAGGACATGCATTTTATTGCTTTTTAGATGGTTATTCAAGTTACAATCAAATAGCAATAGCTCCTGAAGATCAGCATAAGACAACATTTACATGTCCTTATGGAACTTTTGCATATAAGAGAATGCCTTTTGGTTTATGTAACGCACCAACTACATTTCAAAGATGCATGATGGCTACTTTTTCTGATTTGGTTGAAAAGATAATGGAAGTATTTATGGACGATTTTTCTGTTTATGGAAATTCTTTTAACCACTGTCTTTTGAATTTGGATAAAGTTCTTGAAAGCTCTGAAAATAAAAATTTGGTTTTAAATTGGCAAAAATGTCATTTCATGGTAGAAGAAGGTATTGTATTAGGTCATAAAAGTTCAAATGAAGGAATAGAGGTTGATAAAGCAAAAATTGATATTATAGAAAAATTGCATTATCTAACTAATATTAAAAGTGTGGGAAGCTTTCCGGGACATGCAGGTTTTTACAGATGCTTTATCAAAGACTTCTCAAAAATCTCAAAACCTCTATATAAGGTACTTGAAAAAGATGCACCATTCATATTTACTGATGAATGTAAATTGCTTTTGACAGGTTAAAGAGAGAATTAGTATCAGTGCCAATAGTAAAGGCACTGGATTAGAATTTACCTTTTGAATTAATGTGTGATGCTAGTGATTATGCTATAGGAGCTATACTTGGGTAGAGAAAAGATAAGAAGTTAAATGTTATTTATTAAGCAAGTAGAATACCCACAGATGCTCAACTAAACTATGCTACCACAGAAAAAGAGATGTTGGCAGTAGTGTTTACATTCGATAAATTTAGATCATAACTCTTTGGGTCAAAAGTAATAGTTTACACAAATCATTTAGTATTAAAGAATTTGTTAGCTAAGAAAGATGTTAAACCTCAACTTATTATATGGGTCGTATTGTTACAAGAATTTGATATAGAGATTAAAGATAAAAAGGGGTCAGAAAATGTAGTGGGAAATCATTTATCAAGATTGGAATTAGATGATGACATGGAAAAGAATCTAGAGCTAATCAAAGAATTATTTCCCGATGAGATGTTATTTGCTATGTGGATTATAAACACTCCATGGTTTGTAGACATTGCAAATTTCTTAGCTGTGGGCAAGCTACCTTTAGGATTAACTAATCAACAAAGGAAGAAGCTTATCTATGATGCAAGAGCTTACCTTTTGGAAGAACCATTTTTATGGATGTTGTGTAATGATGGTATGATTAGAAGATGTGTGCCTAATGAAGACATTAAATCAATTTTACAACATTGTCATGGATTGAATTGTGGAGGTCATTATGGATGCCAACGTATAACTTCTAAAGGGTTAGAGAGTGGGTTATATTGGCCAATAATTTTTTAAGATGCAAAAAGGTCTGTTCAAGCATGTGATATATATCAAAGAAGTGGAAACATAACTAAGATTGATGAAATGCTACAAATAAATATTCTAGAAGTTGAAATCTTTGATGTTTGGGTTGACTTCATAGGACCATTTCCATCCTCTGGTGGTAACAAATATATTTTAGTATGTGTTGATTATGGTTCAAAATGGGTTGAAGCACAACCTTGCAACACTAACAATGTAAGAGTGGTGTGTAAATTCCTTTAAAAGCTTTTTACTAGGTTTGGAATGCCAAGATCCATTATTAGTGATGGAGGTACTCATTTTTGTAACAACAATATGGAAATGCTATTGGCTAGATATAGTGTAAAACACAAAATAGCAATTCCATATCATCCACAAACAAGTGGAAACGTTGAAGTCAGTAATAGAGAATTGAAAAAGATTCTAGAGAAGACAGTGAGCAAGTTAAGAAAATACTGGTCAAGGAAGCTAGATGATGCTTTGTGGGCATATAGGACAGCATACAAGACACCAATTGGGATGTCTCCTTTTAGATTGTTGGGTGGAAAGCTATGTCATCTTTCGGTGGAACTTGAACATAAAGCTTACTAGGCAATTAAAGATTTAAATTATGACTTCAAGGAAGCTACAGAGAAGAGGATGCTACAATTAAATGAACTTGATGAGATTAGACAAAATGCTTATAAGAGTTCAAGAATTTACAAAGAAAAGACCAAGAAGTGGCATGATACAATAATTAGGAAGAAGCATTTTGAAGTAGGAGACCAAGTTCTACTTTAGAACTCTAGATTAAGACTGTTTCCAAAAAAATTAAAGACAAGATGATCAAGACCTTTTGAATTGATTCAAACTTTTCCATCAGGAGCAGTTGAACTGATGAATGCTTCGGGAAATAAGTTTAAAGTTAACGGTCAAAGGTTAAAAAATACCATGGGGGGAAAAATTGATGTGTTCCATCAAGTTGCCTACTTGGATGACACTAACGCATATTCCAAACCGTGGTCAAGCTAATGACCTTAATAAATAAGCGCTTCTTAGGGGCTCAACCAAGTTCTATAACTTAATCTTTATTTCTGATTTATTATTTATTATTAAAGTATTTTAATTTCTTAAATTTTTATTAGTTCATGCTATTTTACAAGAAAATATAATACCTTAAGGAGAAAAGGAAAATATCAACAAGAGCAATTAAAAAACAGATGTGAGTTTTATAAATTGATATAATTATGCAATTACAATGACTATTGAAATGTTATAAGAAATGTTATGCCCTTGCATTTTTATGAATTGTTATGTGTTTAAAAACATGGAATTATGATTATTGAGCAATCATGGAAATGTAATTTATAGGAGCAAAAGAGTGATTGATTGAAAGATTATTTGATTTAAGGTTTGCTAGTATGAGATTGAAAAATTTTTCTGGGCTCTATATGACACAGTCGTGTCCCACTCTTAACCAATTTTATTTTTCTAATCAGACACAACCGTGTCAGATAGGCGAGTGATTCTGTTTGAATTAGTAAATCAAGTATAGCTTTGTCTATTGAATGACACAGCTGTGTCACCGATTATAAAAAAATTTTGCGAAAATCGACACGACTGTGTCACGTGATTGCACCATTTTACACTTGTTTCCTTTTATAAAAATTTTCAGTTTCCTTAATTTATTCAACTCGATTTGCCTATAAAATTTATCATAACACCATTTGAGCTATTAGAAAACTTAGAATCCCTAGCCCCCTTTCTCAAAACCTAAGTAAAATTAAAATTATTTTCTTTCCAAGATGAGACCGAAGAGTTGGACTTCAAAGAAGGTTGGTCCTCCTTCTTCAAAGAGAGCATAAATAAAACATGGAGGAAGCTCTGAAAATCCATAAACTTAAGATGAAGAAGAAAGAGAAGTGACTTCATATCCAATAAACATGCAATTTGTAAGTGAAGTTCATAGAAAAAGGTATGAAGATGTTAGGCATGGGAAAATCCAACCAAATAGATACATAAGTAAATCAAACTTAGAGATGGTAGGATTATTTAAAGAAGTTTGCATGCATCTAAAAAGAATGGGTTGGGAGCAATTTATGATGAAAACCTATGCTACATATTCTAGAGTGACTTATGAGTTTTTAAGTTCTTTTAAGTTCGATGAAGAAGCCAACAAATTGTTCTTTAGGTTGGGGAATAAATTTTTTGATATGCCATTATTTGATTTAAATAAGGTGCTAGATTTTCCTAATGGCCACCCCATAAACATAGAATATAATATAAATGAGTTTTAGAGGGAGATCATAGGGCAAAGAGACGTGTTTTATGAACCTAAGTCAGCTAAGGAATCAAAAATCCTTTCTTATACACTTCGATATGTTCATAGATTGATGGCTCATACTATTGTTGGAAGAAAGGAAGGTGATGCAGTGGTAACAAAAATTGAGTTGACAATTCTGCTTTCTATGGTGAATGATATCAAGATAGATATATGTCATGCAATTGCCCTTAAGCTAAAAGTTGTTAGAACTAGATATTCTTCCACCATCAAGATTGCAGACATAATAACTACAATTGTCGAATACTATGGTTTTGATTTATCCGCATGGAAATATGATAAGGTCAAGGGAACCAATACGATAGGTCTTCCTATGATGGAATCCATGAACCTGATTGAAAATGTAAATGGCAATTAGAGGTTGGTGAAAAGAGTTGCAGGGCAAACTCATGTACAAGCTCAAGGTCAGGGGCAAATAAAGGTTCAAAAAGAAGAAGAGGAAAAGGAGGTTGAAGAAATAACAATAGAAGGGATGGCAGAAAGAATTGACAATTTAGAATTGTAAGTTGGAGCTTTGGACGTCAATTTGGAGAGTTTGACAAATGAGGTTAAAGTGCTTAATCAAAATCTCATCGCATATTTCCGAAGTCAAGGCTTTGGGCCTCCACAGGACCTATCCACACCTCTCGAATGATGATTAATTGAAGACAAAGATATTTTCCATTTTAATTGCATAAACTTTTTATTGTTTTATGTTTTTAAGTTTCTAGTATTTCAATATTTTGAATTTTAGTAATTTAAAATTTGGAATGTTTATTTTAAATATTTTAGTTTATGTGTGTTATTTATGTTTGGTTTGTAAGGATAATTTTAATTTTTAATTTCAGTTGTTTGTGTGTTTAATTATGTTCAAGTTATATTTTTGCATTGAATGGAGATGTGAATTTGATTTAATATGCATTAGGCCGATCGATTTTGCAAAATGTTGTTATTTATGGTTAAATCAAGTTGCGGCTATTTAAACATGTCATTATGAACTTGTGTGCATGATTGAATTAAAAATATATGATTTTTATAAGTAAATATTGCATACTATCCAACTGCAGCAGAAATTTTGTAGATCAAACACAGCTGTGTGAAAATTCAACACAGCTATGTCACCTTCAAATTTTGCAGAACAACGCTCAAACACAGCTATGTTACTCAGACGACACAGCTATGTCACTCAGACGACACAGCTGTGTCAACATGTACACAACACACACCAACTTGATTTCTTTACGATCAATTTTAAACAGCCTTTTTCCTTCTAACCTCACAACATTGAGGACAATGTTGATTCTAAGTGTGGTGGAGGGATTTATTTTCATTAAATTTTCATTTTTCAAAAAAAAAAATTCAAAAATCTGAAAATATTTTATTTCTTTTCCTAATGATAGTAGGTTTATATATTTCCTAAATAATTTAATTAAAAAAATTTTCCTTTTTAGTTTTATTTTCTCTTTAATATTAAGTAAACAAGAATTTTATTTTGACAATTAAATTTTTCCTTTTTCAATTTAGAGTTTTTGTTTCTATTTTTATTTTTATTTCTTTTCCTTAAGCTTTTAAGAATCCCCAAGGTTAAATGATATATGTATACTTCTAAAAATCCTGCAGGAGGAAGCATTTATATTATTATTTTTAAAAGTACTTTATTTTATTTATTTGCTCTAAGAATATTTTCTGAAATTGCTAACATGTCTTTTGAGAAAAAGAGCAAGTATTCAACGGTAGGTGAGAAGAACATGCAAATAAGTGCAAGAATTCATGATTTGACAACAAGATTCGATGCTTTCTTTCCCATCCATTCGAAAGAAGAAGGTGAAAATTTTCTTTCTCTTCGAAAGCATGAATTTAAGCTTCCAAGATTTTTTTATTATGATATGCTTTATAATGTCGGACTTGAAGAAGATATTCAACTTTGGTGTGATCAAATAGCTTGGAAAAAATTTGCTACTTTAAAATACGATACATTTTATAAACTTACAATTGAATTCTACACCACATTCAAAATAATTGACAAAAATGAACAAATTTATGCAAGTAGATTCTTTAGGAAGGAATATAGGTTTGATCATGCTATCATGCCCGAAATATTTGGATTTCTTGAGGGAGGATATGTTAATCCTCCTAATGATTTTAATGCTAAAGGATTTTGGAAGGTAATTACAAATAATGAGACTTTTGGTATAGGAGAAGATATGCCTAGTGGATTCATTTAAGACCATTCATTACTTATGATGCATAAATTCACGACATATAATATTTTTGGAAGACAAGATAGTTCTAGGGTAACAATGAGTGAATTATTCATGCTATGGTGTTTATATTCTAACACTCGAGTTTCGAGTATACGCTTTATTTTCCAAACTTTGAGTCATTTAGTGCAATCAAGAAGGGTTGCTATCTCAATGGGACACAGTCATAGGATTGACAATGTACTTTATAAATAGAGATCTAGACACATGCGATTTTGGAAGATAAAAATCGAAACATTGAATGCCAAAGCCCTTATCAAAGCCGAAGTTATAACGGATTGGATGACATTGCAAGAGCCAAACACTAGGAGTTACTAACTATTACGCCAATATGCATTGAGGCAAAAGAATTCTTCATCTTCAAAGGATGAAGAGAGTGAAGAGGCAAGTAGCAATGAAGAATGGGCTAAGAGGAAAAAACCAGAAGAAGAGAATTTTAACTGGAAAAAATTCCAAGATCATTTGGAAGGAATGGAGCTAAGCATTAATGCAAATTTATGCGAAGCAAACGTGGAATTTCATAAAACTATCAAGTATCAAACGCAGCAACTAAAGAAGATAAGGAAAGCTATTAAAGTTGCGGGTGTTTTTGTTCCATCTTTGCCTCCATCAACCAAATCTCATTAGAGGGGAGTTAGTTTCTTTTTATATTTTAATTTTTTTGTTTTTTTTCGTATTTTCTTTTATATTTAAAACTTTTGAATTTAATTATTTGCATAAAAAGGGAATCATGCATTTTAATCATATTTTTTAATTATTTTTGTTTTTATTTTTATTTTTAGCATATAGATTCTATTTTTAGGATTCATTTGCATAACACTTGAGAATTTGCACACATTTATATAATGAGTGAGATTCATTATGTGATTGCTTCCTTGAAAAAGTGCAATAACCTCCTATTAATGCTTTATTTGAATTTGTTAGGCTAGAGGAATAAATTGTGGTTAAGGATATTTCAACTTTAATTAACTTAATGCATACTTTCTTGAGTGATTGAACTTAGATTCTTGGAGTTGTAGAAAGACAATTGTAAGTAAAGCTTAAAGTCTAGTCTATGTTGATAGATTCTTGCCTGTTTTGGAACCATAAAAAAAAGTAAGATGGAGCGTAAAGCGCACTCACTAAACAAATTGCTTAGAGCATGCTTTGAATTGAATTATATTTGCATAGGCTCTATCTACTCCAATGCTCTAATGTGAGTATGAATATCCAAAGGACCCTTTAAAGGTATCCACAATGAGTAATATGAGAAAGGTGGGGGATCACTGTAATTGGGAAACCTTTATAAGTAATTAAATAAAAACATAAAAATGAACCTTACATGTTGAGAATGTGACTAGCTAGAAACTAGAATGATCTTTTCTTCTTACTTTCATTTTTCTCCAAAATCAATAGTTTATTTTCATGAATTCAATGAGAAAATTTACTCTTCACCCGGTAATTTTTATATCCTTGACCTCGGTTTATTGTTTTAGTTTTCAAATTATTAATTCTTGTATTAATGGAAGATTAGAGTGGTTGTTCAAGTGAAGCTAGCCAATGAGTTTTATTTGCTATATGAATGAGGTTTGCTTGAGGACAAGCAAAAGCTTAAGTGTGGGGGAGTTGATAAGTGCTAAAAATGTCATATTTTAAGCACTAAATAATTTCATTTCAATAGTAGAATTATAAATTTTTATTATTTAAAAGCATATTTTAGATATAAATTGCATTATAACTTAAAATAATATTAAAATTATCATTTTATGCAATTTTAATTGCTTGTTATACTTGTTACGTTGCTTTTGCATTGATTTTGTAGGTTCTTTCATTTGGGAATCTATGTGGAAAGGAAAGCAATGAGAGCTTAACGCTAGGAGCAAATTTGGCTATTAAAAGAGGGCAAGAAAATAAAGATTTTGAAGAAGAGAAGAGACATAGCTGTGTCATATTTTAGACACAAATGTACCTAATTTGAGAAATTATAACACTGCTGAAGACTGTTCTGATACAGCTGTGTCAAAGAAGCGACACAGCCATGTCAGAGAGCTGCATTACGGGAGTCTGTTGCATGACACAGCCATGTCACTTGGACGATACAGCCATGTCGGTCTGGAATGTTGAATTTGGAAAGTTGTTTTTAGGGTTTTTGTTGAACTCTGTAAATAGAGAAGTTTTATTTTACAGACATATACAATTTTGGAGAGGCTGCTATCATATAGAACAACACTTTTTTACATAAGAATTATCTTAATTTTCAACTCAAGCTATTGGATTGAAGAACAAGGGTTGATGATTCAAGACAATATTGAGCAAGATGAATAAAAAGAGTTTTTCTTCTTATATTCTCTTACTCTTTATTTTTTTTATTTCTAATATGTTATCATTCTTCATCTCTTGTTATTTTTCTCTAATTTCTATGAGTAACTAAGTAGATTAGTTAGGGTTTTAATGAACCCGGCTCAACATGAACTTAATCAAATAAATTCTAAATAAAAGGTTATACATTTCATGAGAGTTATTGGACTTAATGCTTTTCATAGGCTTAGCTACCCTTTGAATTGAATTAGACACTAGAGTTAGATCGAGAGATTAATTCTAGTGAGAAAGGCAATAACAATCTATTAATTTAAACTGACTTGGTCGAGAGACATTTCAATATTAATATTCCATAGAAGATTGCTTGAATAAAATAGTTATGATTAATTACTTGTGCTAGTGAGAGCTAGATAATCATTTAATTATCATAATTGATTAATTGTGGGTGCACTTGAGAGAGACATCACAATATTAAAGATGCTTCGAAAATGAAATGTTATCCATAATAATCAAGAGTTTATTATTTTTACAATTAAATTGAGTCGGGGGATTTAAACCCTAACATCTTTAATTATATATATTTCGTGACAAAATTTTATATTATTTTAAATTTAATTTTTTTTTTTTTTTTGCTCATTGAATTATCGATAGTCTAGACAAACAAAATATTAAGAGTAGCTCTGTAATTAACATTATCCCTGTGGGAACGATATCTTTCTATATTACTACTTGTACGATTCCCTGTAGTTGCGGATTTTGCCCATCATATATGAAACTCAAAAGAGTATTTGAAAATTAAAAACAATATCTGAAAATTAAAAACAGTATCTCAAACTCATAAATACCTTAATATTATATTAATGCAAAACTTCAAAACCTTATCCGATACTAAAACCAAATAATATATATATGAATATTATTCAAATATTTTCCTCCAACCAAAAGTATAATTTCTAAATATTATTCGTATTTGAAACTCAAAACAGTATCTGAAACTTAAAACAGTATCTGAATATGATAATTAGAGTAAATATTATTGTTAGAAAAATTATCAAAGAAATAGTTGGCCTTGAGTAATAAATTTCAAATATAATTGTATTCAATTAATAAAAATAAAAAATAAATAAAAATAATTGATATATGCATATCAATTAATTTTGAATCCAAGTGCCCATCTTTTTTCAAATGCATGAAACTT
>CATIWM010483548.1:0-32915 GCA_949671775.1 Mallotus repandus
AGTAAATTCAAACAAAGGGAAGGAAACAATAAAGGTAAGTGAATAATTTAATGTTCTATGTAAATATAACACTTAAAAATAAATAATTATAAATTTATTTGTTAAGTTGATTGGATAAGAGAAATATGTATTTTATAATTACTAGATGTTGAATTTCAATTACTGTGATATTTGATTATTATGTTAATGAATGATTATTATTGAGATGAGATTGTAAATGTGAATGATGTTTGCTAAATTCGGGTACCTTGTTCAGTGGAGAACAACAAACTTGTTTGAGCTTTATCTACAGTTGTATAGCTCCAAATTATTCGCCGTTGGTTTCTATGAAAAATTTGAGATGTTATTTATAAAATTTATGGAAATAGAGGAAGCTTAATTTTTTTGTCTTGATGGCCAATTTGGACCATACTTTATGTTGCTTAATTTTATTGACAGCTTGACTATGGTGGAATGTTTTTGATGTTTCTCCTTCTATATATATCCAATTGACGTGAAATAAGTTGAAAATTAATCTAGACTTATAATACAATTGATCTGGAGAATATGACTTTGATGTTCATAACATGGAATTTTTGGTGTATTTTTGAATTTGCATTGTCAATTTTGCCATGTTGAAATATGTTATATATTTCGGTATATTTTTGGTATAATATTATTTTCCTATATATTATAGGGGAGAAATTAATTTGCTTTATGGAGTGATATGTGATGTATTTAGTTGATGATGAGTTGAATAAAGTGCTATGACAGTGTGGTGAACTCTTGATATATATATGTAAATATAAAAAAATATGATTGGATGAATATGAGGACGCAATGCTACTTGTGAATGAGGCAGGGCTGTGTGCGATATGGAATCCCCTTTATATGCTATAAAACGGCTTAAAAAAAATACAGTTGAAAAAAAAATTATGGCAGGGCTGTGTGCGTATGGGGATCCATAAATTATTAGAAAAAAAAACAAAATTGAATCACAAGTAATTCACAAGTACATTGTTGTCCAAAAGAAAATATTATGCTATTAAGATTTTGTAGATACTATAAGTTCATTATTGTCCAAAAGAAAACACTATGATTATGGAAATGTTGAGTGCGTTATGGAATCCCTTTGATAAGCCGTATAAAGGCTAAGGAAATATGTAGTACAAGATTACTATGCTACTATTACTATGTGTATACTATAAATTATAGTTAAACATTGAATGGATTGATAATTGATAATACTACATGCTTGAATGTGCTATTTTTCATAGAATATTATATTATTCATTTGTTGAGTTGCAGGCTCACTCCTCTACAATATTTTTCAGGATTAGAAGAACTGTAATATGTCTTGAAGAAACATTTGCATCAATTATATTAACATTGTGTCAGGTGGGTCAGCAGGGGGATCGTCCTTAGGTTTTTGAGCATGACGTACTTAATAAATTTTATTATGTTGTAACAAGGGTAATGTATTGTATATGTATTACACATAAAAAAAATGTGAGCTACTTGATATTATAAGCTCTTTTTGCGCAATATGTATTACTTATATATATATAAGGGTGATGTATATATTGACATGTGATTTAAAGTTAGTTTTTAATAGATATGTTATGTATTAGTCATATGCATACAATGTATGCTTGATATCCTTAATAGGTGTCACAGACTTGATTTTGGGAAATGAGAGAGAAGGAAAGGTGGAGGGTTTAAGTTGGGGTTTTTGGACTGGAAAAAAGAAAGGGAAAGAGAGAATCAAACAAAAAAAGAGAGAAGAAAAAGAAAGAACGTTTTTGAAAGAATAGTAAGTAAAAGGAGAGAAGAAGAGGAAGAAGTAAAGATTTTCTAGCTTGAGAAGTCCATTTCTTTGAAGAAAAAAGAAGCTCTTGTAGTCAACACATCTAAACTAAATAATCTAAGCTCTAAAGGCTCAGTTAGGAGCATCAAACTTGTCCAAATCAGTGAGAATCCCTGTTTTTAAGTTTTAAAATGCTCATTTTCTATAAAACACATTAATCTCTTGATTTTTACAATCGTATTGTGTTTATTGTTTGCTCGATATCATGTTGATGGCCTGAACATGTGAATTATTGAGTTTTAAGTAGATGGTTTTTACATATTTGCATGTATGTTTGAATTGCTTAGGAATTAAGAAAGATGTCAAATTATGTGTTCTCGTTGAAGTGAGGACGTCTCTTTAATGAGACATCGCCTCTTCTTGATATGGTGATTTGATATCGCCTTTTGGTCAGAGGTGACGCCTCTTCGAGGAGGCGATCGCCTCTTCACACCAGAGTTTTTCCAAATCTGTTTTGTCTTTGGTATTATTTTGGTCTATTTTTTTTATTTTTGATACGTTTCTGATGTTTTGTATCTTCAATATTGCATGAGATTACCATGATATCAAGTATATTTGAGCAATCAATCCATGTATAGATGAATATTCATGCCTATTTTATGCAAATTGAATTCAATTTCTTTTATAAATGAAATTGTTATTTTGAGAGGGAACTAATAATTGTTTGTTGTAGGCATTTCTTGGTGATTTCTAATTACTAAGTAATTAGTGTATTAATTAGTTATTGAGAGGTTTTATTTGAATTCATTATCGTTGTAGTTGTATAAAGCGTTGTAACCTCTAATCCTTTCCCTATTTGTTTTGAATGTATGATTGTAAATTCATTATTGTTTGCCTTGAATGTTGAGGTAATAAGCATGCAAATGAGATTAATGTGCAAACTTGAATTAAAGCGAAAAATCGGAAATGATCGCAATCTACACGGTAAATAAGGAAATAATTTAATACTCAAAGGTAATAAAATACAAAACACATACGGAGGTCAACAACAAGGTTGGGTGGGCATTCAAAAGCCCATACCTAGTTTCCGAACCCAATCTCTGATGACGACTTCTGGGAACCTCTGTGGAGTTTAGTTACTGTATAGTGTGTCCCAGCTTTCATCCGGGTGGCGACTCCATCTCTATTTTCGGCTTAAGTTTATTATATATTTCCTAATAGGCCCTGAACTTGTACAGTACCAGGATCGCCAAACACTTTAAGTGCGCAACTAACCTCGCCGCCTACACATAAGCCTATGTAATTTTTATACTAATAAAATATAAAATCAATATGGCTTAATAATTTGGGACAAATGAATAATTTTTTAGTATTTCATAATTTAAATGGATTTACAATTTTTTTTGGGCGATTGCTTAGAAAAAAAAAAAAACAGTGAGGAGAATTTTATATTTTTTTTATCTTTATCTATTTTATAAAAATAAGTTAATTTTTTATGCATTTTATGGTTTACATAATTTTTATTTAACATCAAGCCATTAATTTGAAAGATTTGCCTGTTATAAACCATCCATAAATTATCTATAATTTACTTTTAGAGGGATTAACTCTTTATCATTAAAAAATTTATTCTATTTGTAAATAAATTTTTATATAAAATTTAATTTTTATTAGTATGATATTTTTTTATAAATTTAATTTAGTAACAAATAATTTTATAAAAATAAATATTTAAAATTAAAAATAAATTTTGTCATAAATGAGTATTTTAAACAAAATTAATACTTCCTTACTAGTCTGGCCCAAAAAAAAAAGGAAAATATTTATCGGCCGAATAAAATTGAGCATTTTGGAACACTTGGTGCCAGTTTCCACACGAGAGTTGCGCCCGTCCTACGCCATAGAAAGCCCTAGAACACAACCAACGGCCGCTGTTCACTCGTGAGAATTGAAGGCCCTGTTTGCTTCATTTTTTCCAATTAATTAAAATTTTCCGCTGAAATTTGCTCTCACAGTCATTGATTGTGGTTATAGCGAGAAGAGTGGGTCAGTGTGGAATTAGCTCTTTGGGGAATCAAAATACTAATACCACATAAAAATATAGCGTCACCAAACATGGCCCTAGTTCTAGAAGCGCTGCTATGTGTTTGATTTTTTTTTTTTTGGGGTAATATTGTTCTGCTTTCCCTCTTCTCCAAGGAATCAGGATCAACAGTGTTTTTATTACATTCTTAACATTATTGTTGGATTCCTCATGTAACAACAATAGTTACCAAAAATTAAAAAGTAATAATAATAACTCTTTTTATAAATTGGAGATTGATTTAGAATCGTCTTTTTTGATCAAAGGAGGGATGGTGGACGCTGTGTGCACTCAGAATCCATGGGTGAGTACCTCAGAGCATGCCTCAGCCTCAGGAGTAGTCGAAGTAGACGGTCACAATCTGTTGATGTCAGAGTCGATGGTTGTAGATGGAACAGAGCCGGGATTCTCTGCTCTTGAGCCTCCCCAGTCAAATGGTAAACCTGACGGGAAATTAGGGTTTGGAGAAAGAGCTTTCTCTGCCGCTGGTGCTGCCTTTTTATCAGCAGTTATTGTCAATCCTCTGGATGTTGTCAAGGTAATCCGATTATCATTATATATGATTGGTTCCTCTTTGGTGCATTTGAAAGATTGTTGAGAAACCGTGTAAAAACACGAAGTGAAATCTTCTTATTTTGCTCAATTTGCAGACAAGACTGCAAGCACAGGCTGCTGGAGTTCCATACTCGCATCCACTAAGTAACATTATTAGTCGAATGGCGTATTTTGGGCCAAACATGGTATATATTTGTTATGTGCAATAGCCTCATTTTATTTCTATTGTATTTTCTAATTAATTGTGCATTGTTTATATGCTTTGTGCTGGTCTCAGATGTTTGCTGATTTAAGGTGTTCACCATCATGTACTCGTGCTGGAGTTCACGGAACCGTTTCTATTTGTCCTCCTGATTGTTTTCAGTATAAAGGAACTCTAGATGTTTTCTATAAAATTATACGACAGGTTGGTAGTTTTCTGTGATTGTTTTTCCCAAGTTTATGTAATTTACTATTTGCCGCAAAATAAGAAATGATTGTATGTACATATTTTGCAACTGGGGTTGAATGGCGTTGATAATCAATTATTTTTTGGGCCTTATTTCACAGGAAGGAATTGCTAGGCTGTGGAGAGGCACAAATGCTGGTTTGGCTTTGGCTGTACCAACTGTAAGTTTCTGAATCTATATAGTCATGTCCATCGACAGGTAGTATAACTGGTACGTGTCAAACTCTGTACTAAGCCAGCTTTTACTGATGATCCTTCCACTTTATATGAAAATAGGTGGGAATATACCTGCCATGCTATGATGTTTTTCGCAACTGGATGGAGGATTTTACTGCACAAAAAATTCCTGGTGCAACACCTTATGTGCCTTTAGTTGCAGGTTCATTGGCACGTTCTTTAGCTTGTGCAACTTGCTACCCCATTGAACTTGCAAGAACTCGCATGCAGGTAGGCCAAGACATTTAGTATATATTTGATCTACCTGTTGATAATGCTCCATTTTTGGATATAAATGATGAAATACAAATATCATGATCATAGTGATTGTTGTGGTTTTTGCTTTATAGTCCTTAGCATGATATTGGACTGTAAAAGGTAATTTAGAGTTTATAAAATCTTTGTTTTGGTGGTGATTATTCTCAATCTTTATCTTATCTCTCATTTTTTAGTAGCTTCTTATTTTACCGTGTTGTTACAAGTGCAGGCATTTAAAGCAGCCCAAACTGGCATGAAGCCTCCTGGGGTTTGGCAAACTCTTCTTGAGGTCATCTCCCCCGTTGGGAGCACAAATAATGGTCAAAACCCCTGTAAGTTTATTCTTTCTATGAATCTTTACACATCTTGGATACTTTAGAGTTGATTAGTAAACTAGTGGAATTCTAGCATGACGAATATTTAGATAAGAGAGCTGCAGTTCCCTATTGCCAACAACAATTTAATTATTACTGAATTTTCGGTCCATTGTGCTGGTCTGTCATTGTTTGATGTTTTTTTAAACATATGGACAATAAGTGCCTTTACTTTGGCAATTTGAGTTTTATTTTCATGTTTGGTGGTTGGCATTAGCTTGTAAATGATGCTGTGCTATGTATAAGAGAAAAAGAAAAACCTCTTTGATGCTTGAATGAAATTAACTTGTATTGTGAAGAACAAAAGAAAAAAAAAAGAATGATGATATCCCAAAAGAGTTTTTAATTTATATAAGATAAAACTAATTATAGAATTCAGTGTGATACACAAATGTCTTTTGAGAAGGGAAACGGGAATTGAGGAATTGTAGCTGAAAATTGCATTATGTTGACATTGGAAAATTGGTTTATTGTATATTTGATCCTCATTTTAGTTCAATGCATGCTTAATTTTTCTTGGAAAGAGAAAAACAGAAAATGAAAGCTACAGCTCAAAACTAGTCAATATTGATACAATGCTGAGCAAATTTTGAAATTATGTGTGATGTTAAATGTTATTTTATAGAAGCACTTAAAATATTGTGTCTCAATAATTGTCCTTTTTTATTTTTAGTTGTAGCTAACAAACTTACTTGCAGCAGTGAGGGGCTACCGTGTGTTATGGACAGGCATGGGGGCACAGCTTGCTCGTGATGTTCCATTCTCTGCCATTTGCTGGTCAACTCTTGAGCCAGTGAGAACCTAACTGCTCGATTCCATAAATAATCTCTCTCATCTTATATTATGAATGTATTTGGATGATTCTGTGTTTGCTTGTTGTGTATTTTATTTTGCTGAAAAATTGACAGTTTCTTCTTGCTGAGTATAGATCAGGAGAAGACTATTAGGTTTTGTTGGTGAGGAATCCAGTGTTGCTAGCGTTCTGGGAGCAAATTTTTCTGCTGGTTTTGTTGCAGGAAGTCTTGCTGCTGCTGCTACATGTCCTCTGGATGTTGCCAAAACCCGAAGACAGATAGAGGTCATTACTTTTCCCATCCTATTTTTCTTGCAAATTTAGGGTAGTATTGATCATTATTTACACTTGCCAAGGCATCAATATGATCTCTTGTTATTTAGGGCCTTTGACTGTTGCTCTGTTGCAATATTTTGAAGAAAAAACAGAGAAAAATGATACATTAAAACAACTGGGAATAGGAAGAAAATTGAAACATTGAATCCCATCATATTTTTTACTCTCAACATTTTTTTAAATTTGGTGTCTCTTTTTATTTTCAGAAGGATCCTGCTAGGGCATTGAGGATGACAACACGGCAAGTGTTGCTGGAGGTTTGGAGGTACCTTTCTTACTTCATTATTGATTTTTAACGTTTACCTTTCTTACTTCATTATTGATCTTTAACGTTTACTCATTGCTATTGACAACTAAACTCATGTTTCTAGTGACAACACTCATATTTCTAAGTATTACCTAAAATGGGACAAGTATAGTCGGGAAAACAAAGGTTGAGATTTTTTTCAGTTGTCATACTAAGCATTTTGAGTTGATTACTCTTTAGAGCAGGGCTAGTAGCTGGGAATAGAATTGGCACAAATTGTCCTCTTGTACAGGATATCCCTGTTAGTGCCTTGATAAAAAATTAAGAACTTGAATATCTGGTATCTCTATGAATTGTGAGGAATCTATGATGTATGCTTAGAATGCTTTCCATGTTTTGTTTGCCAAAAATTCAATCTAAGGACACACTGTCTCTCCATTCTTTCTTCTGACAATATCTTAATTAGAAATACTTCCAAATGCGCAAAAGCACATAAAATGGTTTTTTTTTTTTTTTTCAAAAAGTGTTTGGAAATCGTAGCAGGCCTTCATTAATTGAATTTTTCACTTGCAATCTCAGAATGCCTTGCTCTTGCCTTATCCTCCATTTTTGACCCAAAAGAAAAATATATCAATGCATATTTTCTACTGCTAGTCTGCCGTGAATTTTGGTGCTGCATTAGAACTCATTTCTATCATTTGTTCCAACTCTGGGGATTTGCATAATTCTGATAGCTTATGTGAATTTTGAATTTGATTGGATCAGGGATGGAGGAATGAAGGCACTCTTCACAGGTGTTGGACCTCGAGTTGGCCGTGCGGGCCCATCAGTGGGGATTGTAGTTTCATTTTATGAAGTTGTGAAGCATGTTTTGCACCACCACTATGCAACCTCATGACAAAGGGAGTTCCAATGTGCTTTACTACATTTTTGGTGTCTGTTGAATCAATTTTCTGAGAAAGTATAGGAGCAACACTTAGCTTTGAAGGAGCAGCTGCAGAATACTTTGTGAATAATTCTGAAAGCAAAGGAGATGATAGAGTTTTAATTTTGTTAGGTTCTTCTATCTATGCCTTTATGTGCATGATACGAATCTTTCTCCTCATCTGCAGTTAGTTTTGTTTTCCTGGTTACATACTGTGTACGGCTCGGATTGAGCAGAAATTTTGATAATTTGGGAGGTTCCCACAAATTTTTTTTTTTTCTGAGTTTTGGTCTCAGTTTACAAACATATTCTGGACCATAGTTTTGTTGCTAACTCACATCTCTAGAAGGTTTTTACCAACGTGAATGTTCCAGCAAGATGGTACATGCATCATTTGGCTGTGACAGCTTGGTTTTGTTTCGGATTTTGAATGATGAATATTGCAACTGTACAAGGAACAGAGTTGGCTGATGGTACATGTGCACGTTCAGAAATTATTACATTTATAACTGTAGTTGTCTTTCTCTAACATGCGAATGTAATTTAGTCTTCTTTTCCAGTCTCATGCTTATAGTTTACTAGTGTTCAGCCAAAAGCAAATTAAATTGTGCATTTCAGATTTTTTTTCTGTCAACTGTTTAATTCTTTTCATTTGCTCTGCGACTGGATTCCATTTAGCTGTTGCTAATTGTTCAAGATTACCAAAACGTGAAAAGAAATGCAATCAAATTTTCCGGCATGGGCAAGTCCGGCTGTCGATATGGTGATAAAGAGGCTGTTACTGGTGTGAAATATAAAGATCCTCCGAGGTCTGGTATTCAAAATTATGTAATTATCCTCCCAAGGTTATTTTCATTATACTATTATCCCTGATTGAGTTTAACTGGTTATTCATGCTCACCATTTGGACTGTGTTGTGCTTGAATCAGATGCCTTACAGGTGGTACAAAGCCTTAGAGATTCAAGTGATCGTACTCTTATAAGTTGTTTTTCACTAATAGATATTTGTTTTGTTCGTAGAACGGCGAATGAGGCAGCCCATTTATTATTTAGAGCTGCGCTTTATATGTCTGGTCTAAATGTATGAGATATAATCTCAGACTCTGTATCTTGTGTTATAGCTCGAGAGAGCTACAATGAATGAAATCTATTTTTCTTTTCAAAAAAAATGGTTAGTTTACCATTAAATGAGTTAATTTAAAAAAAAAAATTACATTTGCTTCTTAAATTTTAAATAATAATTATTTTTAAATCATCTATTATTTGAACTTTAATAAATTTAAACGTTAAAATATGAATGTTACTCAACCTTCAATAATTAGAGACATTTTTATTAAATATATTGCTAAAAAAAAGTAATTGCAAATTGCTAGCTTTAATTGTGAAAGATAAATATCATTAAATAATATCCAAAATATTTATACTCAACAAAAATAATAACAATAAAAGATTTACCATTTGAGAACGTAATAACCAAAAGTACACAAGTTGTGCCCTACCCATTCCAAATGAAATCCTTGTCATTCCATAAGAAGCACGAATAGATTAGATTATTTCTAATCAACCTAAAGAGGGAATAAATTATTTGGCTTAAATTATCATTTTCAGAATAGAGTGAAATCAAATTATACCCTTCGCCCACAATTCCAAATTGGCTGTACACCCGCAACCTCCAAAATAATCCAAGAGAACCAACCTAATTTATTAGCCCTAAAACGAATAAAAGGAATAACATCTTTCTCCAAAATGATGCAATTCATCACCTAAGTTGATGAATCAGTGAATCAAGTATGTGAGCACCAAGGCCACTAGCATTAGCACATAGGCTATTCCTTGGTCTATCGAGGTGCCTGTAAGCATTAAGCAATAAAAGTTTCAACATGAAAAAAGCACAAAAAAAACTATGTAAAAGGCAATGAATTATATTGCAAAATCCAGTTGAAGCAAATTAACAAAAGAAAGAAGGAGAAAACTACTGACCATCGCTTGTGGGTGAAGGAGCAGGAGCTTGGCCATGAGCCAAAGGCAACATGATGGCATATATAATAGCAATGGTGGCAAAAAGGTCAAATGAAACTCTAGAAACAGCCATTGGTCTTGTAGAGATTAATTAGACGACCAAAAACAAGAAAGTATAGAGAAGCAAAGAGGATGTAGAGAATCTGATGAGAATGAATCAAGAAGTTAAGTTTGTACGTAGTGTTGTTGAGGTTATAGCTTTGGAATGTGTTAATTGTTATTTATAGGCAAAAGAGTAGTAGTTAATTATGGTTAATGTAGGGTGTACCCGCAAGTTTAGAGGACCTACAAACCCATGTGGCCTTTAATTTTTCTTTTTAGCTTTTTAGTAGGCAACCATTTGTTTCACCTAGTAATTCCAAGCTGTGTTTTTTTTTTTGTTAGAAGAATATTTAAAAAAAAAAAAAAAAGGAGAAAAAAGGAAAGTAAGCAGCCTGTACCTGCTCTAAGGATTCTTTCTTCCATTTGAGTGTACATGTAGTTGTGGTGGCGATGAATATGAATATCTGATTTGCTGGCAAGTTGTATGAGTTCATGCCAGATTAGAATATATATTACTTCTCTTGCTTGGGATATATATGTGCAACTGTGTAAGCAAAATTAGAATATTCCATTCTAAGATTGATAATGGAAGTTAGGACAAAAGTTCAAATTGGCTCCTTAGTTCATATGATTGTGTAAAAGAAAAAAACTTATTCTCATCTTTCCAGCCAAAAAAAATACATAATTATCCCTTTTCTACCAAATAGCCAAAAAATTTTGAAGTTCAACATATGTGAAAAATAGAGAATGAAGTTAAATTAATGCATTCTATAATTCTATCTGTCATAATAGATGATTTTTTTTGCAATTATATTTTTTATTATAAAAATAAAAAGTAGAAGATAAACTAATTCAGTTTGATAATAAATAATTAAAAATATATAAAATTAATTTGTTTTCAGAGAGTGCACTTTACAATGTTAATTTATGGTAAATTGAACTTAAATAAACAAGCTTTGTATTTTCTTAGCCGAAAAGGTGAACACAGCAAGTTTTTAGATACAACCATACAAGTTCAGGTTTTTAGTTTTGTTCTTTGCTTATTGAGGTAATTCTAGATTATTTGACACCATTTTAGTTTCCTTGCTCAAGCCATTTGGAAGTAGACACTTACACATATGTATACAGAAACTATTTCTCATTATTTAGTTGCTTTCTCCAAATTATCATGAGACGGTGAAAATGCCAAACTGAAACCCTTTCTCAATGATTTGTCAGCTTGTTACAATTTTACTTTCGTAATCATATTCATTACCAAAAACAAAAACACAATACACTTTCATAATTATATTCACTCCTAAAGATCATGAGGTTAGACACAACCCTGAAATTACAACGATAGGAGGGCTGCATACTCATAATCCAGCTATATGTTAATGGTGTCTACATGCATATATTTCCAAACTAAAATAGACAAACATATATCAGATTAATCAGAAGGATAACCTGATTCAGTAGGATGGAAAACAACAAAAGCCAACCTCTGGAATTCATGTCTACAAAAAGGAACCTCCTGATACCTAGTATACTTCTATAGCTCCACTGGGTTACTATTCAATTTGGGAGAAAAAGTGGATCCTCCTTGTTCTTATAGATCTCAAACAGTTGCTTGGAGTAGCGATTAGCCAAACTTCTGCAGAGTTTAACTGCTTTGGGGCCAAGCTCTTCCAACTGCTGGACAGATTTCTTTAGATCACCGTGAGGATCTCCATCAGTGAGAAATCTAGCCAAATCAGAGCCCCTGGGAGATTTTTCAACGTGTCAGTGAAAATTGCCTAAATATATTACACCATCCATCTTAAAGAAACTTGTAATGTAAGGGCATTATAGTTCAAGATAATCAGGAAAAAGGAATCATACAGGCTGCATTTTATTCATACGGACAGGAATGGCCACATTGGCCATGGAATAGGTTATCTAAAAATGGGGATTGAAAGTCCTATTTAAGCATTTTGTAACTGAGAAGGAGTGAGAAGAGCTACATAGACCATGATCAAAGTTCTGCAAAAATTAGAGTAAGATACACAACTACAGAAGAAAAAATTCCAATAGCATGGCATTTAACAATATCTCATGACCGGAGATTTGTCATTCTTTGTCCTAATGAAAAAACAAATGATAATTCTACAAGCAAAAATAGAACAAATTTAACTACAAAATTACAAGGTTTCATCGTAGAACTTTTACATACCAATGTTTGCATAAAAATTAACAAGGAATAAGTAGGAAGTTCACCAAATAAACTCACAGATACATTATAAGAAATACTTGCATACCTGCGAGCATCGAATTTGCTAAATCCTCGGTGGTTGTTATGCATTGTCTCCTTGCTAAATTGTTCATCAGATGTTTGTTGCCGATAGAGAGCACATACAGCTTTCATACAGAGTTCATCATCTTTACCAAAGGCTGAAAGCATATCTGCCTCTAACTCCCACTTGAATGCATGATCCTTGCTTCTTTGAAGTTTGGATAAAATTTCATCAAAGTCCACACCACCATCCGATTTGCTATCCAACTGACTGGAAAATTTATCAGCATTAGACACATCAGAGCTGTCAACAATAAATCCACCCAAACTCTCACCCTCACTGTCTGATCCAATTTCCTCTGATTCACTGTCTTCAACATCATCTGTTGTAGAAATCCCTTGTCCATGTTTGAATTCACCGTTCTTATCTGAAAAGCTCCTTTCCGCCTTTACTGTTTCTTCACACTGCCTCAAAGTCGCCAATCGCCGCCTTGAACGAGTTATAGTACATTTGATATCATTATTCAAAGGAGAGGCAGATATAGAGCAGCAGTTGACATCAGAATTTGATATATCAGGGATTGATTCCTGAAGATGCATCTTCTTTAGCTTAGAAATTGGAGTATTGTCATCTTTGTCACTCTCACTATCACTAATAACCATTTTAGCAGCTCTTTTTCTCTTAGAAGCTGGTGTGCATGGAACATTATCTTTGCAATCATCCAAGTCGTCTTCGTAATCCTGACTGCCAACAACCCTCCCAAGACAGTTCTCAGATATCATGTCTTGTTTACTGTCCAGAATTCCGGTTAACATATGATTAGGTGAAATGCTGAGTTTTCCATTTCCCTGATCATTGGGAATGGACAAGTTGATATAAGTATTAGATTCATCATCACTATCACAAATATCAATGACATTTTGACGAACAGGTTTGCCACCACCTGGAGTTGATGGAGCCATCTTTTTGTTAGGGCTTCTTTCTTCATTAAATGACAAATGTCTTCTCACTACTCTGTGGCACTCCCCTTCAGATTTCAAATAGAAACCTTTCTCCCCAGTTAAGGGAGTGTGGTCACATGGACTGTCTTTATATGGTGTGCCTGGCAGGGAGAAAGAATGAAATAGTTGAAGATTATCATACTATGTAGCGTTATTTTTCTTCTTTTTTACAATCAGGAACAGGAAACAAATTTCTTCCATACAAAAGAAGGCTGCTTCCAGTGTACTAATGCAAGATTTCAATGTTGAAGAAGACGAAATAGAAAGAATGAAAAAAAATAAGTTAATACTTTTTCTGGTAGTATAAGACAATGTACAATAAAAAGTCCACATGTGGACACATCAAATTCTAGTCTTGCAAGCATGAATAATTAACACATTTAAATTGTTTTGGCCCAAAAGCTGATACACTGACATATTTCAAATCCACCAAAGCATGAACTCTAAATAATTGTGAAATATTACATATTTGAAAACTTAAGAGACCTATATTCGATTTAGCACAATAAATTCAACTGTTATGATGGTCTAGAAGAAGCAGATATAGTGTGACAGCCAAAATGAACTATGACACCTTCACAATGCTTTAAACAAACACCTACTTCAGGCAACAGTTAATTGGGCTTTGAATCCCCAAGAAAGCGTAGCCTTAAATGAACTACTAACTACAGAGATGAAATGGTGGTAGTAACAAAAAGGAAATGAAGTAAACTCATAACAAAGACAAGCAAATCAGCAATACCTTTACCGGGAAGAGTACAGGTAGGCACTGGATGCAGTGATTTCGAGTTAATTTGCAGGTGCTCTATGCTGGTTTTTACATCTGGCCTAATGTCACTTTTAATGATTTCATTCAATAGCCGTTTACCACCTTTCATGATGGTACTGTCATCCACCTGTGAAACCCACAACTCCAATTCCCTAAACTTTCTCTTCCAAACCTCAACCTCACTTAAGGCCTTTTTCTTCTCACACTCAAGAGTAAAATTTTCAACCATAAGCTGATGAACTATATCTTCTTCATCTTCGTCCTCAACTCCCCCTTTTGTCAAATCAACAACCATTACCTCACCCTCCTCCTTTCCTTTCCTCTCTGTAAACCTTGTCTTATTTTCTCCATCGTCAGATTGCATTAGTTCATCTTCAACTAAATGTTTTCGGGCTTGTAGTTCTTTAAACCTAATCTCAAGTGCTTCATATTCACTCTTCCTCTTTTCAATCTCTGATTCCAATTCTACAATCCTCTCTTCAGCCTTTTTACTCCTGTCTTCCAATTCATTGCACCTACAACTACTCGAATCTCCTTTACAAACAAGCTCACTGTTTGAAACTTCAGCTTCAGCTTCTCCCTCCATATTCACCTCCATATGCGTAATGCAAACACGTACAACACCTGAAACCCTCTCAATAATGCAATCACCTTTCTTGGATAACCTAACTGGTTCCACTTGAGTAACCTGAATTCAAAAATTCCAAGAAAATGTCACAACTTTAACTAAAAAACACCATAAAAATATTCTAAATTTTTAAAATTCCTTGGTCAATAACAAGTTCTAACTCACCAATAATCATTCATCTGCAACCATTTTGCTCAATTTAAGAGGTTTCTTTAAAACTAAAACAAAAGGAACAGAACAGTAATGCAGCGTACAGAAGACGAAAAATTGGTAAAAACTTACTTAAGCTGGTATTCATGAAAAAGCTCGTAACTTGACAACTTTTTTTCTTTAGGGTTTCCTGCGTCTTGCGAGCCCAGTGGACAGTTAAAAGAAGAAGAAACGGAAGAGTACTAAGCACGACGACGATGAACAAACTGATCAGTAAACCAAAAAAAACAAAAAATATATCGACCGGCACCGTTTCAATAAAAAAAGGTGTCGTTTCTTTAATTTGGTCAATTACGAAATACCGCTAAAGGTTTTTTATAATATACATTTTAATCCATAAAATTGCAAAGTTAACATACTAATCCCTGATATAGGCATAACGTGAGTTCGTGACATACTGACATCTTTACATTGTAGTCATTTCCAATAAAATAAACTAAATCAGAAACAGCACTGCAGGGACTTCTGCATATTACGAAAAACATCATGGGTGCATTAGTAACTGACCTTTTTTATTTCATAAAACGACCGCATTTCTTGCAGAATCTGTTGTCGTTTGACGTTCAACAAAAACTCTTTTTTCAGCTCAGTTCTTCCATCACTTCTGAGGCAACGAACGCCATAGCCGATAGTTAAAAAAAATGAGATTTTTAAACGTTGTTAGTAAGTTCCATGCTTTCCCTCGAAGGAAAACCTTAATTGAAGCTGACGGTGGAGGAGCTCTGAATCCATGGAGGTTAAGTTCGAAGCAATTCTTCTCTGCGTTTAGTGAAGAAGACTCGGAGTTAAAGGAGTTCATGAATTACTTGGATTCTCTGAAAAACTTTGAGAAATCAGGCGTACCAAAGGGAGCTGGTACTGATTCTGACGATGGATTTGATCTGGGTCGTATGCGACGCCTCATGAACCGTTTGAGAAATCCTCACTCCAAGTTCAAGGTAAGCTTCTATTTTTTTTCTTTATATGTTCTTGTATTTTTCCAGTGGAAATTGTCTTTAATTTGAATAATCCAATTCAGTTTCTGAATTTTATAACTGATACAGGCCATACACATTGCGGGTACAAAAGGAAAAGGATCAACTGCCGCATTTCTCTCTAACATATTACGGGCGCAAGGCTATTCCGTTGGCTGTTATACTAGGTGTGTTCCTGTCAAAACCAATTCTTTACTTAATTTTATATTCCAGTGAATTGCATTTGAGTGTAATGGTAATGCAATGAACAATTCTAGTAGATAATAAAAAAGAGGAAGTTTGTTATGCTAGAACTTATTATTCTATTTACAGTTTCTTTAATTTTTGTGACTAACACTTTTTTTTTTCAAGCAGCCCACATGTTGTTACTATAAGGGAACGGATGTCAATGGGAAAACTAGGTGAGCCTGTGTCAGCAGTGGCTTTAAATTCTCATTTCCATCAGATTAAGCAGAAACTTGATGAGGCAATCCAGCTAGAAAATGGCTGTTTGAGTCATTTTGAGGTATCCATTTGCCCTTTCTGCAGATTTCTCTTTCGCTTCTATTCTTGGACTGCACTTCCATGTCTCTCCCTCTTGTTTTTTTGTGGTCAGATTCTTGTGAAATTTGATTTCACCATAATTGTGTTTCTTCTTAATGTGGTCTTTATGATGTAATTATCTTTACCTAATTTTTCAGGTTCTTACTGCTATAGCATTCTCACTGTTTGCTCAAGAGAACATTGATATTGCAATTATTGAGGTTATTATTTCCTTCTTCTATTTTCTTCTTTGGCGATTATTATTCTTGATAAAATGTCCTTGTTTCTGAGATCAAGTGTAATTTTTGCGTGGAATGTTAAATACAGTTCATATGACAGGTTCTTGCATCTAAACTCATTCATATTGCTAGATTTCTCTTGGGTGGTATTTTTGTTAGGGCCAATACAAACTTTAAAGCTTATTTTATGTTCTCATGACAGGCTGGTCTTGGGGGTTCTCGGGATGCTACAAATATACTTTGTAGTTCTGGACTTGCTGCATCAATCATAACTACTATCGGTGAGGAACATTTGATGGCACTGGGGGGTTCTCTTGAAAGCATTGCAATGGCAAAAGCTGGAATAATTAAACATGGTCGTCCAGTTAGGTGATTCTCCCCTCATCTCTAGTCATTTAATTTTCTCCCACAGTTAGATGTTGCTCCATTCTTCTCTTTTTGCTCCCACATTTTAGCTTTTTTTCACTGCCTGTCATTTTATGTAGATGCATAAAACATTGAGTTTTAGTTATGCAGCATATCTCTCTTTTGATTATTTTATTGAACAATAATGTCTCTCGCTGCCTTTTTGATGAATCTTTTGCTTTAGTTTTATCAAACTCTTTTTGATTGAATTTTCAGTTGGTTCTGGGTGGGCCTTTTGCTCCTCACATTGAGCGTATTCTTCGTGACAAAGCATTGTTGATGCATGCTCCTGTAGTATCAGCATCTGATTCTGGAATCAGATCTACCATTAAAGGTCTTAGCTTGTTTGATGGTAGGCATTGTCAATTGTGTGACATAATGATAAGAGTTGAGAGGGATTTTAAGCTGGTATGTTTTGGAATCTTCTTTTTTTTTGTAGGATTTTAGACCTTTTACATCTTCAATTCTTCAAAAGAAAAAAAAAAAAGTGACCTTTACTTTTGACTTTATAGAGCCATTGGCATTCATGCTTTTTTTTCCAATCAATTTTTGAAGTTCCCACAAATGAATGCCAATATTGATATATGCAGTTTATTGAGTTATCTGACATGAAAATGCGCATGCTTGGAAGTCACCAACTCCAAAATGCAGTTACTGCAGCATGTGCAGCTCTGTGCCTCCGCAGTCAAGGTTTTGCATTGTTTCTTTTTGTATTTGCTATAATTTCTTTATTTTTTTCTTTGATGAAGTACAACCAGAGGTTTTCTTCCCTTTTTTTTTAAAAAAAAAATTGATACTGTTACTTTGGCACTTATGCACCGTTTTCACAATGGACAGTTATGTGACTAGGTTAATTATAGCATATATAGACTTCTGCTGTTCTAATAGTACTTCTGCACTTAGTCATTCTAGTGCTGTGTCCTGTATTAATGGTATTAATCCAAAATGATTCTTGGAACTCTGAAGCAATCATAAGACGATGAAAGCAGATCTGTCTAGCTAAATATGTAGGACTTTGTTAAGACAGGCAAGCTTCTTATCAAGTTGTTCTACTTTTGGTTCTTTTGGTGCTTCATGGATGGTACAGGATGGGGAATATCAGATGGATCTATTAGGCTTGGTTTGGAGAATACATACTTGCTCGGAAGAAGTCAGTTTCTAGCTTCCAAAGATGCTGACGTGTTAGGAGTGCCTAGAGGAGCTACCTTACTGCTCGATGGAGGTTAATTCTCATATTCTTTGATTAATTTCTACCTCATGTTCTAAATTTTACTATGCCTCATTTGATTATAAATACTAGTCTATGGTTCAATTTTGTCATGCTAGTCTTGTGCTTGGAGGAGGTTTTGCCACACATAATTTTATTGAATTGTTATCTGCATTGCAAACTCCTTTTCAGCTCACACAAAAGAATCTGCAAAAGCTTTGATGGTCACAATACGGCTGATATTTCCAGAAGCACGGTTGACCCTTATAGTGGCCATGGCTAGTGACAAAGATCATTTGGCTTTTGCAAGAGAATTTCTTTTAGGTACAGCGCCCTGCATGGATTTTCTTCTCCTATATGGCACATCTGAGTTTGTTGGTGTTGGTTAAGGGACATTATTGCTCTTTCTAATGGTTTAATGAACAATTGTTGCCTTTTTCCAGATAAGCATTTAGAGGCTGTCTTCCTAACAGAAGCTGAGATTGCCGGAGGCAAATCCCGAACTACTGCAGCTCCCTTGTTAAGAGATTGCTGGGTTCAAGCTTCTGAAGAATTGGGTATCAACACCCTTCATGATGGAATGGAAGAATACCAAGAATTGTTAAAAATTGGACTTATGTATTCGGAAAAGGAATTGAAGGGAAGAATTATATTGGCCACCAATAAATCTTTGGAGAGTTCCATGAGAGCTGCGAATGAGTTTCTTAGGGGAATAGCAGGTAACGGATCTAGTGTTCTTGTAGTGACAGGATCCCTGCATATTGTATCATCGGTATTAGTTCGACTCAAATAGAACTTATTTTAAGCAAAAAATTTACATTGTTGCAAGATAAGTGAAGAAATACCAGTGTGATATTTCAAGTATAGATCAAGAAGCAAAAGAAAATTAACTAATTAATATATAACTATGAGGAAATTCCAGTGCCCCATTTTGAGAAACACTATAATACATGGAACAAAATGGGAAAAAAAATAGTCATTTAATGTTGCATTCTTCTTAGCTTTATTTCTAGTTCAAATTCTAGATGTAAAGTAAGTAATTTTAAGTTCTATGGTTTAGTTTACAATATTTTTCACAGTGGTAAGAAATAGCTGATTTATGGTTATATAATAATTATTTTGTTCCTTTAACTCAATTAATCTACTAACAAAACACATGATCCATATCAAGAGATTATCTGAAGTAGCATTTGTGTTTTAAAAATGGCTAAGGTCCCATGTGTCCCAAACATTCTTGCAGTAATGAGGGGGATAGAGCATAGAGCAAAGGGTTAAAGGAAAAAAGAAAATCGAGGCATTTACAGTTTGCCAACCCATTCAATGCACCATTGGTCACCATCATTAAAAGGAGAATCCTAGCGGCCTGACTCTAAATTTTGTTTTGTATTGGAGGCCAACGCTACAATCTTACATGTGGGAAGGGCAGGCGGGCTCACATCTTTTCTCGACATTTGCAGCATGAATTGTCATGAGTGTTTGTGTAGGAACAAGTTAGCATAAAAATATCATGTAAGGAAAAATATATACATACAAGTTGAACAGACTTTGTCCCATTTTATCATTAACTCAACAATGCATGCAAAACTTCAATAAAGACAGTTCTGTGAAGTCAGTTCTGTGAAGTCCCATATGGTGGGCACTCGTGAAGGGTCTAGACTTGCCTCTGCTTGTGCATAAAAATGCTAGCCTTTTAGTTTGTCACTGTAGATTGCATCCTACCACAAAAAATAAAATAGTAGTTCTCTGCCACTCGGTAACTTTGCCATATAAATATTTTCCCCTATTATTTCCGTAGCTACTTGTTATTGGTGGTTGATTCATCATTAATTGATGAGGGAGCTTTAAAGTATTTTGTCCACTGCTCATTACTCTTAAAAGAAAATTTTGTTAATTTTATTAATTCTTTAAATGAGGTAACAAAAGTTCCTACTAAAAACTAGATTTATAGTAGTTTAATCTGACCTAAAAACTCACTAGGCTTTGGTTTAATCACACCTTTGCTTGCCAATTTTTTAATGTATTAATGCATAATTCTCTTTTCGCATAGACTTATCCTTTTCTTTTTTATAGTTAATAAGGAAGTTATACGACTTAAATATTGATGAACTGCACAGTAATGGGTAGTCCTACTTTTTAAATTGACGACAATAAGATTCGAATCCTACATCTCAGAATGTCCTTAAAAAGAAATTATCACTTGACTATTTTCTCACTCGCAACTTATCCTTTTCAATTTGAGTGGAATTTGAAATACCTCACTAGCTTTTTGCATAATGTTGCACCCGTAAGCAACAATCTAAATTTTTAGTGTAAACTGAGTATTTACAGCTAACTATTTTTTTAACTAATTCAGTTTAAATCGGACAAAATTATGAGCATGGTAAGATTTTTCATCGACTAATGTAATGCGATTGCATACACTTTCAAATAAACAACTATAGTTAGAATTTTTCTATTTCAAATATATTACATTTCATTCATCTATGAAGCATTGAGGATACATATATATTATTCATCTAACTATTATACATATCAAGCCACACTCATCAAATGCATGGCTTATCAAATAATATTATTATATATATAGCAACACCAATATTATATATCATACACCGTTATTCAAATAATTCAAGTTTAAACATCCTGTTATTTATTTATATTTTTGAACATAAGGAAAAATATGACCGGATAGCTATAGATTTCAGTTTCTTTTTTTATCAGAGCAAGAAATGAACAGTGGATAAGTACACATGCATTAACTTCAATAGGTAGCAAATATAAATATACATAATATAGATATCACTAGAAGATCTTACATTACATACGGTAATATCAATTAATATACGTAGCAAATTAAAGTGAATTAAATAGAGAGTGGGAAGGAGGAGGAGGAGCCAAAAGTCTAGGCTCAACGGTTGTAAAAGGCAAGATGGGGACATGACATCCAGAAGGGGACATGCAAATCTAAAATGAAATCAAGTTTGTGGGGTCCCCATTTCTCGGCTGTCCGACATCCGTCGTCCTCCGGCCAGTTGCCACCCGCCCAGCTGCATAAGCACAATTCCCTAAAAATAATACTTGGACACTAACCGGATCCGAGTTTGAGAAGGCAGACTTGAAAGGAGTGAGAGAGAAGAGAGTGACTGAAGATGAAGATAAATGTGCAGTAATGTTTTGCTCATATATTTCGTGGTGCTAGTAAATGATGTTTCAGATTTGGAAGTAAATGAAGTTGTTGAGGTCCCATCTTATTAATATTTATTTTATATATTGTTTTTAAATTTTGTCCCACACTACATTCACATATACGTGGGTATAGCATGCTTTAAATGGTGGGGAAGTTGTTTGCTTTTATATGTATTTCAACTTATATATATATATACACACACACTTAAGAGCTTATCTTGATTTTTCTAAGCCTGTCACATTATAGTATCTGATGGTAATGATTATAAATTAATAAAAGCAAATTCAACCTAGTTCATATTATTATACATGCTGCACGACGTTGACTCAATGTTGAAACAAGGCCATTACAAACATTTTTAATCATAATTTACATGCTGTAATATTTTTTTATAGTGTCTACAATACCTTAAAGATAAACGATAGCAGGCCGCAAATTGTTTGAAATGCTCTCATCAAATGAAATTGTTCCTTAAATGCCGTAAATTGTTTGAAATGCTTTTATCAAATGAAACTGTTCCTCTAAATGCATGTAACAGCTTCGTCCAAAAAATAAAAAATAAAAATTGTCTCCCACTGCTATGCAACAGACTGCTATAAGTATCACCGCTCATTTACAATAATATATGGGATAATTTCGTCAAAAAAAAAAAACCTTTTATCTTCGCTGTTATACAACGGACCACTATGAGTATCAGCGCTCGTGTACAATAATGCATGTTAAAGCCGTGTAGACCAAATGTAGATGGCGTAAAACTGATGCTCTGCAAATACCTAGAAAAAATCTGGCTGCATGGCTTCGCCGTCTTTGCCATTTTACGTAGAACCTCAGACCAAAAACATTCATCTGTCATCTAAAACTTATTCATGACACAGGTTTTGGATCTATATGGTTGTGTACTAAGCATGTAGGAAACTTTGCAGTTTGGCTTTTGAATAACAAATGTCTCAAACTTTTGGTTCTATATGTTTGTGTACTAACCACGGAGGATACATATGGAACACACATGTTTTCTATATATCTGTACCCTTTATCCCACTTTTATATTTTCCATTTTTTTCCGTAAATCACTACAATCCAAAATTAATCACTTTTAAATCCAATTTGACCTAAAAAATAATAAATAAAAATAATTTATTAATTTTACAGTATTATTAATTTTTCATCGAGATATATATGCAAACACACTTAAATAAAAATTATTACTTGCACAAATTAATACACATCATACAATAATAATATTCATATTAGTCCATATATTAAGCTATAAACTAAATTTTCGTATAAAATTCAAAGCGATTTAAATTATGAAATAGTCGAAATTTTTATAACTATTACATTTTTGGGATGCAAAAGTTATTAAATTAGCCCATAGGAATTTTTCATTTAAAACATGGGTAGACTATCTTTGGTTCATCAAACTTCAACAACCGATAGAAATTTTTTTCCTCCAAAACGAGGTTTATAGTATATCATATTAATATAAATATAATCTCATGTTATACCAGTCTTGCCATATGTAAACATGAATTTATAAAAATCTCGTTTAGACAAGAATTTTTCTGAAAAATATGAATATAAAAGGCATAGAAGAGTGTCTAGGGTTGAAGTTGATATCAGAAATTTTATAATAATTTTGGTATCTAATATTGAAAAGACTAAGTTAATAATATTACTTTAATTAAATACTGAATTTTTAATTTTTATTAATAAAAATATTATATATTTAAATTTTAATGCACTGCACATCAGAAGTCAATCATTTTCTTTAAATCAATGTCAGCAGCAATTAAACTACACATCAGGATGCCCTTAAAGAGAAATTTTCACTTGATTACTCTCTCTCTCTCTCTGTAACATTGACCTTTTAACTCCTGTATAATGTCTCGGGTTCATACATCATAATTGCAGCTGAAGTCAGCATCTGAATAGGGAAAGAAGAATCTGTTTTGCAAGTAAAACATTGGAAAACTTTAAAAACTCGCCATCGGAATTACATCAGTAAAATGTAACAAGAATCGAAAAAGAACACAGATTCCCACTATAATAATTTTATTCATGATTAACTTCTAGTGCAGAAAAGAATTCCCATTTGCAAACTGCAGTCTGTAAAAGAAAGAGGAAGAGAAAGAGAAAAAGAAAATGATGGTTGTTGAGAATGGTAAATGTGAAAATTGACTGATGAGAACCCAAAAAAAAAAATTCAATTGCGATAAAAAAAAAATAGAGAATACACGTTTTTTGCTTTTAAAATAACAATAATAATATCAGAAACCGCACTCCTACGCTCAATCTGCAATTACTCCACGCACTACAAGCCATCAATATATATATATAAAACCATAAGTTCTATATAAGTTATAATAGTAATAATATATATATAAGTTTATATAATAAATAAGAAGAAGAGGAAGAAGAAGAAAGATCATTGTAGGCACGGAGATGCCGTGTCTGCGCATTGAAAGCTCCTCTCCTTCCTTCATTGCAATACCAAACTCCCTATCAGACAAGTTGCAGACTTCTGCTGCTCAGTACCCCCTCTCCATTGTCATCTCCTCCGTCATTTATTTCTGCCTCCCAACTTTCTCTCTCTCCCTCCCTCCAAATTTTTCATTTACATATTCACTTTGTCTTATTTTAGTTTTTTTTTCTTGTCAACCAATTATGACATTTTATATTTATATATGAAAATGTTATATCAAATTATTATAAGAAGAATGTGTACTTAAAAAATATTAAAAAAATTAAAAGATTGGCTCAATCATATAAGACTTCATTAAGTTGCTATGTGAGAATGTTCTACACAGAGAAGTTTTGCATTACAATTTTTTTGTCTAATCTATCTGTATCTAAAATCTGTTAAATTCTAACTTATTCGATTTTATCCATATAAGACTACAAACGTGGTAAAAAATTTCAATAAATAATTTAACATCACTGCATACATTACAATTTAAACTTAAGATGTCTTTTAAGCAAAAATAACTCTTATCAACTGATCTTCATAGCTTGTAATTGAAAAGACATAAACTTAAAAAGTGAAAAGATTTTGAGGTATGTTGCTAGGAACATTCTTCACTTGCTGAAGATTTCAGCGCATAAAATGGCTTTTCTTACGGTATTATATTCATGACAGGGTTCCTTTTTCTTACTTTCTTTAAATTTGCTTCACTGATTTAATTATTTGTTTTTTTAACAGCATGCATCTCCTTTCCAGTCGATCAATTTAAACCAAGAAAAAAGAAGCAGAATGCAAATAAATGCCACTTTTTAAGGCAAACAAATTAAAGAAGTAATTTGTAATACCATAGTTCATACCGTATATATAATAATGGCCATTGAAGCCTTCTAAAAAGAGCCAATGCACAGCAACATTCTCAAAAAGAATTGAACTAACTCAGTGTAGAAACAAACGAAATGTCAAGTTTTAATATGGGAATTCAAGAATTGAAAACACTGTAAATGAATGATATGTGTCTGTCAAAGGAAATTCATCGATCTACTGTTAGCGGGACCTGTTTGACGTCATAAAATTTGCAGCTTTATAATTCGACAGTGCCTGTGCGGCTGTATCAATACAATACATTAGCCAGTACCCCAGCCATGCTCAGGAACCAGCTGACATATACCACATTTAAATTTCAGAATCTTTCTTTTAATTTAAACCTAACATCATTTCTAGTTTGTATATCAGTTCTTAAATTTCAACCCGAATTTCCCAAAATTCAAAAAACCTAAACCATAGGTGGGGGCAAAAGGAATAGAGAGCACGTATAGATTGATTCAATTTTGATTTAAATGTACTGTACATGGAGTCCAAATGCAGAATTAGAAAATAAAACTATATCTTTTCAAATATAACTAACTCCTCTTTGACCCTTCCCTTCAAGGAATTAATTTTGAAACATCCCATCAGTCATCTAGAAAAAATTAGCAAGCTATGGAGAAATAGTCTAATAATAAAGATATTATAAAATATATAGTTTGATATTTTGTCGTCGTTCTTAGTTATTTATTTATTTATTTTTTTTTATATTTTTCAAATTATAAGGGCTCTAATTAATTACATTATCGTTTTTATTAATAAAAAAATAATAAGTTATATACTAACAACCATTAGAATTAGCTAATAGAGAGTTGTTCTCTTAAGTTAAGTTTTGAATTTGATTTCTAATGTATATAGTCACATTGAATTAATTGTTGAAAAACTTTTTCTGCTCTTATAATCTAACTCGAATCGAACTGAATTATTTACCCCTTATTTGGTTCAATTCCACCAAAAAAATTATTTTATTTCTGACGTAGCGGAAGTCTAAATTAAAAAGATAACTATTGCTTGCCGTTGATTTACGCATGAATGGTTGTCAAACAATCTTCTATAACCTGTTGATTCAACATAAATACCAGTAAATAGGCATCCAAGGTTCGTTGATTCACAATTGAATACCAAAAATTAGTAGAAAATAGAAATTCAATTTCAATTTATCAAAAACTGTTTGAGACAACTCAAAACAACATTTAAATATTGTTTGGGAAAAAAAATCCTAAAAGAAAAGGGAAAAATCCAACAAAACATACTGAAAATAAATATAAAACTTCAAACTAAAATTTAAGGCCATAAACGATGAATTTTGAGATGGGTAAACTCGCTAACACCCGTCTTGGATCTCTGTGTCACCTTCATTTTGATGTATTATGAGTCTCACAGTTTAATCTGGTCTGAAAATTAGAACCTTTAGAATTCGTATTACGCATTTTGACATATTTTTCAAAATCCAAACGCTTCATATAATTCAGAGTTGTCTGGTTCGCATCAATTTTCATATGAATTCCCAATTCATTTATACCAAACATACCTCATTAATAAAAATTAATTTAATTTCAAATAATTTCACAAAATTATAAAATTGGAATTCCAAATGTATTTTATAAAATTTTCATTTAAACCAAACATATTTACTTAGATTTGCAAATAAATTTCACAAAATTTTATAGAATTCATTTCAACCAAATAAATTTTTAGAGTTCAAAAAACTTTAAATAGAAATGGTTGAAAAAAAAAATAATCAGCTATATTATCCATCCCATTTGAGAAAGTATATATAGATGGTAAGTTATTTTGTCTTGTAAGACTGGGCTATTTAATCCCAATGTTATATTAACCTATTGTATTACTTAATATTAGCTTACACTATTGTTAAATATTAGATAATGAAATAATATGTTTTTGAAACGAATTTTAACGATTTAAATAATATCAAATGAAAAGATCCAAGTGAGCCCATATATAAATGTTTCTATTTCAAAAATAAATGTTTCATTTTTCTAATAAAAATTCTTTTAACTATTTTGTTAATTAACCTGTTAACTAAATACAATCCAATGGAGTAATAGTAATAGTAGTAATTAATTTCCAATGAAGCAGCATTGGTGATTGGCATTAAATGCAAATGGAATGGGTTCTCTCTTTCCACAACCAAACGTAATATAGGCCTGAAGAATGATCACTCTCGATACAACTTGTCTATTTGTTTCTTTAACCTCAATATCTCCTGGCTATTTCTTCTCTCTCCCAACCTATTACCTCTCTAACGGCTGTCTCCTTCTCGGTTATTGAATTTGGATTCAAAAGTCATTGTTGTTAGTATTTTTCTTGGGTTTCAGTGCATGCTCCATTTTCCTCCTGAATATCCGTGAGTTTCCCAGCTACCAACGGCAAAGATCAAACCTAACTTCTCTCACTTGAAAACCACTTACAATAGAGTTGATGGTGATAGTTTAGTCCCTTTCACACCCTCTCTTTTTTATTCATCTTTCTATTTTGCATCCTTTTCTTCTTGATCTTGACAATTTCATCTTTTTCACCTCCGCGTCTTTTTTTTTTTTTTTTTTTGTGTGTGTTTTTTTTATACGTCTACTCGCTTCTCTTCTCTTCCCATTGATCGCCTCGCTTTTCCATCGATATTCCAGGGAGGACAAAAAAAATCGTAGAAAAAGAGGTTCAGGATGAGCGACAGCGTGTCTGAATTTTTCGAAGAAAATGAATTTGGCGACAATACTTTGGATGGAGATTATCTTTTTGCTATTTTCGAGAGCTTAGACAGTGTAGCGGAGTTCCCTCTAGTTACACCATCGAGTGAAGTTGTTGTTAGCTCTAAAGATTTTGGTGAAGAAACGACGAGGACAAGGCTTGTGTCGCAGAAGTCTAGTTCTTCTAGTGCTTTACTAGAGTCTGAGACTGAGCTGGAAGCTTCACCAAAGAATAAGAGACAAAAGACCGGGGCAACTTCCTCAGAAGAAGTAAACCCAGATGGACAACAACGTATATCTCATATTACAGTTGAACGCAACCGCAGAAAGCAAATGAATGAGCATTTGTCAGTGTTAAGATCACTCATGCCTCATTTCTATGTCAAGAGAGTAAGTCTTTCGACACTTCTACTTCTTCCTATATATAGCAACTTTACCAAACATTCATTTGCTTCTTTTATTTTCCTTAACTACGTATTTCTACTTTATGCCACTCTTTTTGTTAACAAGAGATCAGCAAAGAAAAAAAAAAAAATATATATATATATATATATATATATTCAAAAAGAGAAGACGTACACTATTTATTTCTTGAATCAAACTCTGCAATGAGTTTTCTTTATATTACCTTCTACGCATATGATAGAGAGCTTTCTTTGCCTGCTTGCATTTAATTTCTTCACTCTAACATCTTTTTCTTGATGGGTTCTCAACTTTAAATTGTTAAATGCTGCCCTGGTTTCCTTGTTTTTTCAATCAAATAATTTTATTTCGCCTGAATGTTTCGTCCCATCTTCCAGAAGACGATTCTGGCTAGTATCACTGAGCTAAAGATCATAGGTTTTTTTTTTCTTATTATTATTTTTACTTATTTATTTTATTATGGTTAGTGCACATCCTTATCATGTTTCTTGGATTAGGGAGACCAAGCATCAATAATTGGAGGTGTTGTTGATTACATCAACGAATTGCAGCAACTTCTGCAGTCCCTTGAAGCCAAGAAACAAAGAAAGGTTTACAGTGAAGTTCTTAGCCCTAGAATAGTGTCAAGTCCAAGACCCTCACCTCTTAGCCCTAGAAAACCACCATTGAGTCCACGACTCAACTTACCTATAAGCCCAAGAACCCCACAACCAGGCAGCCCCTACAGACCTAGGTTACAGCAACAAGGTTATCTCTCCCCAACAATGACTAGTTCATTTGAACCATCTCCAACAACTTCTTCCTCTTCTTCCATCAATGACAATATCAATGAGCTAGTTGCAAATTCAAAGTCCGCCATTGCTGATGTTGAGGTTAAGTTTTCAGGTCCTAACCTTCTACTGAAAACAGTATCTCCAAGGATTCCAGGTCAAGCTACGAAAATAATTTCTGCCCTGGAAGAGCTCTCTCTCGAGATCCTACATGTCAACATTAGCACTGTAGATGAGACCATGCTTAATTCCTTTACTATCAAGGTAATATACACTTAATAACTTTTGATTCTATGCAGCTTAAACGTTCATTGGATTTTTTTTTTGAACTATTAAACTTATATTCATTGGATTTATGTTTCTTGCTTCTGTTTATTACGTACAAATTTAAGTTAATTAATTAAAAAGGGACAGAAAAAAATCCCACATTCTCCATCATCTAATCATCATTGTACTTTTTGTACTGTTAACTTGCTTATGAAAAGGGGGACTTTTTTTTTTAACAGTGTAAATATTAATTTCCCACTTATATTCTGAACCAAAAATTAAATTAGTGGCCCAAGCAGGTTTCTTAGATTGTAGCAAGACAAACATGCCTATCTTTTCTCGGTTCTCTTTCGCTTTAACCAAATAAAAATTGGATGAAGATACGTCCATAGCTACACGAGAAATTTTATAGTAATTCTTACTTTTAATAATTTGAAACATCAAATTAATAATATTCAATGATTTAAAATTTATTTTTATGCTATTAAATTTTAATTTTTTTATCATTTTACTTAAATACTGAATTTTATTGATTTAATCTTTCAACTCATTAAATATTAGAATAACTGTATAATATGTCCCACTACACGATATCAAAACTTGCTACATAACAAAAAATTTTATTTTAAAATTATTTTTCATTTTCAGTATTATTACCTGACGCTAATAGTGACAAATATCATTATCCATAAAAATTTACCTTCACTGTCCTAGAGTACATAAAGAAATGATTATGTGAATTCCATAAGATTGGAAATATTTTGTTTTCTTCATTACATAATTTACCATCAATAGAGAATCCATCCCACTAGTTCATATAATAATAACGTTAAAACATGATAGTTGGCTTCAGTAATTTCATACCAAATTTGTGTAAAAAGTGCATTTGTAGTGGCATACAAGTTCAAACTTAATTACTTACAAGTTTCAGTGCTGGAAGCTTTTTTGTTTCTTTAAGATATTTTGCAGGGAATTGTCTTTATTAATTAGTTGTAAATTGGTTTTTTTTTTTCTCTCTCTTTATATTGGTTATAGCAATTTTGAAGGTAGGTAATGATTGAACCCTTCTGCATTTTTTAACAGATTGGAATTGAATGTCAACTAAGCGCAGAGGAACTGGCTCAACAAATCCAGCAAACGTTCTGCTAAATAGCAGTGGCTAGCTGGGTCTTTTTCATCCCCAAGTCCGATCCTAACAACCCTTTTCTCTAGCTGAAGATGCATGTCCTAATAAACCAAGAATAGGGAGGCACTTACAAGCATCTCCTATTAACAAATGTAATTGTAGATCAGTCTCATGACCAGAAGGAAGTAGCTAGCTAGCTAGGGTAACCCTTTTGTATTTGAGAATATTTCTCTATTTCTCAGGTTCTAATAGGGAGAATTCTGAGGTGAACTTATAGTTGGTTACATAGAATTATGAACTGCATATCCAGTTCTATATTAAGAAGTGTCATTATTTATAAAGTGGCATTAATATTCAATATTGATCACTTTATAAATGATGTCATATACACGTGACCAATTGAGTTCACATAAGAATTTCTCTTATTTTACTAAATGTATGAATTTAATTTAATTCTATGAGTTATTAATGTCGTTTCCAGTACACTCGTCCAAACTCTATAGGCTGTAATATCCCTAGTTTTTCTTTCTAGCTTCTGTGTTCCATGTGCTTATTTTATTAGTAAGCCGATTGGAATTAATAAGTGCATAAGGACAATTTTTTTGTCGTGACAAAAGAATCCAAATGAAAGTTATGGATGTCCTAAATTAGCAAAATAATTATTTACAAACCATATATATCTTGTAAGAAATTGGAACTCTGAGCGTAAATCAATAAGAAGAAGAATGTTCCATATTAATTACCCTTCACCATTAAAAACAATATAAATTTTAAAATCCCACATATGTATATATATAATAAAATAAAAAATAGCAAAATTATATATCTAAGTACCGTGAATGTTTGATTATGTTAATTTATTAATACAAAACTGTTTAGTGGCATAATTGATTTTCTTCTATGGATTATATAACTTTTTAAATTTTTAGTTATGGTAAGTTACTTATTTTCATTATGATTTCTCCAAAGACCCTCTACTAGACGTCGTATTAAATGATATTAGGGAATGTTTTATGTATACGTTAAGCATAGATTTGATTGTGCATGGCTTAATATATACCTTTTTACTAAGGTGTAGAAATGCATGGCTTACTGAGTTACTATGGGTAGACCAAGAAAAGCATAAGTCATAATAAACAGTATTTTGGATGTAATATAGCTAGCAGCTAGAAGTACCTAGCTCTACCAATTCATGATTTTATTTATTTATTTTTTGTTTGATTGCCATTGAAATTTTATCAGAACTATAGCATTTATCGTTCTGATTCGACCCCCAAACTAAACCTAGGTGTTACCTCCACCCTATATGTACACATTATCCTAACTATATGATTGCAGTCCAGTATTTATCTCTGTAGCTTGTCCCGTTAGCTATTCTTAGAGTGGGGAGGTGAGGGTACAAACAGTTGGAAGCTTCTTCTCGTTCTTTTCAACTTACATATAAGCTATGCCGAGAATTTTAACGTATATGGACTGAACTTCTGATTCTCTTCCACAACTCACCTTGATATTCACCAATTGAAAAGCACCAACAATTTTATGTATATAATATGAATTAGAAAGACTGCAGATTCTATTATACTGCAGCTTTGAAATAATTATTAGGGGTATAATGGAGTAGAGTCAAAATTGAAGTTCGAGTTTAACTTGAATTTTAAATTTGAAACTCGACTCCAATTTAATTAAATTTTTTTAAAATTTGAACTCTATTCCATTAAATAATTTTTATACTTTAATTCGATTTAAATAATTATATAAAATTTTAAAATATTTAAACTTGATTTAATTTGATAAAATATTTTTACAATTATATTTAAATAAAAAAGTAAAATAATAAATATACATAAAATTGATTAGGCTCAATTAAGCATTGAATCGAATATTAAAGAACTCATGCTCAAACTCAACTCAATAGCCTATTTAAGTAATTTGAGTTCTAACTTAACTCAATTATAATTGAATTAAATTTATTTTTTTTTCAAATTTATCTCAAAAAATTCGTGAGTAAACTTAATTTGGTTACACCTCTGATAATTACAGAATATGAGTACTTCCCAGGTAAGTGACACGAGAATCAAGCCCAGATCACGAAAGCCATGAGCCGATTGAATGGTCCAAACATTTTTTCGGAAACACAAAATGGGTCTATTGAAACTTCAGAGATGTTGCATGTCTGATGGAAAGAAGCAGTGAAGCACCCATGGACCACTAATAACTACAACTTATAGATCAACACAAAGCGGTTCCTTACTGCTTAGTATACCAAACTGAGTAAACTTGGGTTATAAATTTGGAAGAGTGGTTGATCCTTCTAGTTTCAATGCTGCCCAAAACAAGTGGGCATCCAGTGGCATGAATATTGTATTAAATGGAGGAGTGTAATGGACCACTGTTGTGGTCCCTTAGCATTGATCTTCAGGTTTCTTTAGGGTGATGGCAGAAAAAACTACGGATTCCTGAACGACTTAAAAGGGAGCAATTAACCAGCAGAGAACCGGACCACAGTGGCCCATTTCCACCCAAAATAGCCACCGAAAACACCGAAATCCGACACTCGGAACTTCACTTTATTTACGAAACTGCCACTACCAAACTTTGTCCAATTTCTCCAAGAACTCCAAAGCTTGCTCCTGAACCACATCAACTTGTTACTGCATGTTTCATATTTCATGGGTCCATTCCCTTTGTTGTACTTGCTCAGGAAATGATCTACTCCATCAAGTTTATAGTAGACAAAATCGTTCACTCCATAAGAAGATACCTTCGCTGGCTTGCAGTCCTTGTTCCAACCCAACAAGCCTTTTTGTGATGGACAAGCAACAC